>WTXV02058330.1:0-11225 GCA_009823435.2 Nymphicus hollandicus
CTCAAAAGATCATCTAGTCCAATCCCCCTGCTGGAGCAGGAACACCTAGATAATGTTACACAGGAATGTGTCCAGGCAGGTTTTGAATGTCTCCAGAGAAGGAGACAGTAATAGAATAAGCTAAATACAAATACAGATGCTTACATCTAACAGTAATAATTAGCAATAATGTAACAATAGTAAATATATAATTAATAACTGCTAATTATATTTTATAGAAGCAGATAAGCAAAATATTCTATCAGTCAGAAACAGCACTTTGTTGATGGGGCTCGCTACCGTAACCATTACGAAATACATACTGGGAGAGAGAGGACTCCATGGAAAACTGCTGAACAGTTTCACAGTGGCACAAGTAAATTCTAAACTAAAATGGCTAATACAGATTGCTGCTAGTAGCATCTTCTCTATGCAGTTGGACTTAATGCTCTTTCTAGACATAAGTAACCACTTTCTCTAGTCTTTACTGTAACCACAGATTGGAGACTAAAAACACAATTTGTCCATGCTTCAGTCCTGATCAGGCCCATAAAATTTGAAGTATTATTTTTAATAGTCATAATCTTAAAATTGTCTTAAAATTAGTATGCTCTTGTAAGCAAGAAGAATGTGTACTGATTTGGAAAAAAATAGCTCACAGCAATACTGTAAATAAATTATTTTCTGCACAGGCTAAGCTAGCTGGAAAATAAAATTTAAAGCAGACAAAGAACAATGCCCGATGAATTAGAGTTTAAAAGCCCTGCAAATTCTCAGAAAGTGTAGATCATCTTTAAGGAGTTTTCTATGTTTTAGCATGTCTAATATCTGAGCAATTAGGCCCCTTTTATATAAAAGATACCTACATCAAAAAGTTGCACATAATTTTTAATTAGATCTTCAATTACATTGACTTCTTCACTAGTTTGGCCTTTAGTCTGAAATAAACATGAGGAAAACACCATGGCTAGATTGTGAGGGTTCATATGATTGATTTCAGAGCACTTCTGCACCCTGTTGAAGGAAAAATAAACATATTTAGAAGGCTTCATTGTTCCTTTGTCTGACGCTCCTCTACAGAATATGGAGTGCATTTTAAAAATAATTACATTGAATTCAATAAAAAAAACTAACATTTTTTTTTATATTTATTTCTTCATATTCTTTATCTCACACCTCAATACAGAAATGAAAACCTGCACCTCAAGTGATATAAAAAACACTTAGAATAGAATAGAAACAGAATAGAATATTTCAGCTGGAAGGGACCTACACGATCTAGTCTGATGGTCTGATCATTCAGGTGCTGACCAGAAGTTAACGCCTATGATCCCACTTTCAGCTGGGATAAAATTGATTTTCTTAGTACAGTGCTGTGGGTTTGGATTTAGGGTGAGAATAACGTTGATAACACACCACTGTTGTAGCTGCTGCTAAGTAGCGCCTACCTTAAGTCAAGGACTTTTCAGTCTCTCATGCTCTGCCAGTGAGGAGGGGCAAAAGAAGCCAGGAGGTAGCAGAGTCACAACACCTGACCCAAACTGGCCAAAAGGGTATTCCATGCCAAAGCACATCATGCCCAGTATATGAACTGGGGGGATTTACCTGGAAGGGACCAATCACTGCTCGGGTTGGGCTGGGTACTGGTCAGCGGGTGGTGAGCAATTGTATTGTGCATCACTTTGGTTTCTTGGTGTTTATTCCTCTCTCTCTTCTTCCTATTACTATTATTTACTTTATTTCAATTATTAAACTGTTCTTAACACACGTTTTGCCTTTTTCCAATTGTCCTCCCCATCCCACAGATGATGGAGAAGCGTAAGCAAGTGACTCTTAGTTGCCAGCTGGAGTTAAACCACAACAGCATGTTAAGGGCACCACCCAATCGCCTCTTAAACACATGGTGCATCAACCACCTCTCTAGGAAGCCTGTTCCAGTATCTGGCTACCCTCTTGATAAAGAAATGTTTCCTAACACCAACTCTGAATTGAACCTCCCCAGATACACCTTTGAATCATTCCCACACATCCTATCACTGGATCCCAGGGAGAAGAGATCAGCATGTCCCTCTCCACTTCCCCTCCTCAGTAAGCTTTAGAGAGCAATAAGGCCATCACTTTGCCTGTTTTTCGCCAAACTAGATAAATCCAAAGTCCTCAGAGCCACTCCCATAAGAAATTTCTTTCAGCCCTTTCACAAGCTTTGCTACCCTCATCTGGATTCATTCAAGGACCTTAACATTCTTTATAAATTCCAAGGCCCAAAACTGCACGCAGTACTCAAGGTGAGGTTGCAGTAATGCTAAATACAGCTTTGCTATATTATGTTACGTAAGTATATCTTAGAATTTATGATCTAATATCAAACAGAATGTGGAAAGAAATGTGATCTTTCTTAGTTTCTATACTTATGGTAAAGACTTCATATCAGTTCTGTTGTTTACATAATGTGTCCTCAATTAGAGGCAAACACTTTAAGAGTATCACAGAATTCTGGCTGTTACATACAAGAATTCAAACTTATTGCAGAATCGATATAACAGCAAATTAATATATTTAAACTGGATATACTTAGACACATCATTAAACACAACACAAGAATAATTTTCCCAATAATGGCACCAATCAATTTCATAATCATATAAATAGTTTTTAAAAGAAATCTAAACACAGTATCCTGTAAGAAAAGGTTCTACACATTCTCTACCCACTACAATTTACCAGGAATATAATTTGACTTATTCAATAGATAATATAATGTGGACCATTACTATTTAACCACGACAGAATCTTCCAAGTCACATTTTTTTTTACATGTTTGCTGCTGCTTTTGTGATCTAGGAATAAGACTTTATCTTTGCTTCTTAACCAAGTTTATATTTTGGATATTCTCTACCACTACCTCACTAGTTGCAAAATGAAGCATTGATGAAAAACAGAAAGGGTAGCTAATTCTTGAATTCATTGATGTGCAATTCATTGATGTGCAATACAGATTGCAAAGAAGGACATTTTCCCTGTAAAAATCTTGATTTCAAAAGCCATTTACAACAATCCTCTAGAAGACTAGCAGACTGGGGTAAAATGAGTTCATATAAAAGTGGCATGAAAAATTAGCCTTCTTGGACATATACACTGAAAGCCGTCTCACTGCTAAACTGTTACATCCCATTGATATTTATAGATACCTACGGCTAAAAAGAATACCAAAGAAAAAACACATTATGAATTAAAGGGAATAAAAGTTAATTAATTGTCACAACTAGGTAAGTTTCTGATGCTTCCTAGGTAATGAAACAAGCCACATTTCATTTATTGTAGAGTTATACTGAGAACACATTACAAGAATTTCTCTGCTATAGAGCATCATTTGCATTGACCTGTACAGATGTTCAATTAAAGCAGCCAAAGTTGCCCTATTGACTGCCGGAAGCGTCCGAATAAAAGCTCCGTACTTCCTCACACGCTCCTTTTCATTCTGTGTATCTGCCAGAAAGTAATAATCATTGAGCGTTAATAACAATGCACACTAAAAACCAACAGCAGTCCTCATTAACTAAATTGGCATCATCTAGCCATTTAAAATTACAATTTACCCAATCAACCTCTTCTTATAAAAACAGTACTGACAATCTACTATTAGCAAAGCCTATTACTGTACACCAGCTCAGGGAAACAGTAGCAGCAATAAAGAAGGACAGTTTTATATTCAAGCATCATTTGCTACAATTTAAGGCCAAATCCCAGGATAGCAATTGCTTTTCCTTTCACAGGATATTTAATATGCAGTCTATGTGTGCATAAATGTGAGTGCACCTATGTATGTGGAAGTACAATGATACTTCTAAGAGTTCCCAGAGATGAGAAAGGAAAAGACCTTTTCATCTTTAAAATTTTTATTGGAAAAGTGTCTCAAGGCCCAAAGTAGTTTAAATATCCAAATATGCAAGACTGAGAAGAGGAGAGCAAAGGATGAGGTGGTGAATAAGTCGTACAAAGTTACACAGCTGAACAGTGGCAGAGCTGATGATTGGAATTCCAGCCTTGCGAATTCTGAGTAACTGAGACACAGGCACAGCTCTCCACCTTCAAGTTAAGACTGCCTACCTGTGCTGCACAATCCTGCTTGTGGCATGAGCAAAGTTAATGTAAATTTTATTTATGTTTTTCTTTTCAGTTCCTAGCTTCTCTCAAGTTTCTGAACAGAAAGAACACAGAACTCTCATCTCTTCCAGCTGATTGCTAGCATTCTCTAACTATTGCACTATGTTTTGATTTCTTCAGCAATTGGAAGATAAAATAAATGAACAAAGAACAAAAAAAACAGTTTAAAGATTTTCTACTCTATCTTCCTAAGTGTTTCAGTCTTCCCACAAGTACTTTCAGTATCACTTAATTATAACAGTACAGGATTCTCTGCTGTAAAGCTGAAGCAGAATTTTAGCCCCATGTGCAAATCACAAAGTTAAATCACTGTAACACCATTATGCACTTTCCCAAAAGAGCTAAGTAAATCTCAACTGCTGCAGATACAGCTTATTCTGATTTCTGATGAGAGCAATCTTGTGGTGACTAAGTTCTTAATATTATTTCCTATAGTTTGTTCAAATCGAGGTTGAAGTTCAAAAATGTGTAACATTCATACTTGAATCTCCCATAGTTCTAGTGGTTCATATTAAAGCAACATCTGTATATTTGAATTTCTAATATCTTTTTTTTTAAAGACAGAACTTGCCACACAGTAAATAAGCCTATATTATTTCAATGCATTAATGCAGAAACTGATGTTCTATCTTAGCTTTTTCTACGAATCTCTTACTGCTACACATCATTTGCGACTTTATAGCACAGTCTGGGGTGGAAAGAGTTTACTTCTTGTAGTGTGCAAATACCACAATATAGAAACAAATATACTGAAATATAGCTGCTTTGTAAGAACACTGCAAAAATAATTACAATTTATGTAATGAGTAACTAATTAATGTATTAGTAATCTCATGGCTCTGTTTTCAAGCAGATAGAGACATGTCCTCATGTTTTAAATACATCACAAATTACAATTTGGATTGAAGTTACTTAAGTTTTCCTTCAGGTTAAACTAATGTTTCTAGAGAAATGGAAAACAAGTAATAGGTGTTAACAAGTTTACATTGTACATAGCTTTATGTGAATGCTCATAGAAAATACTTGAAGAAATTAAGCAGTAAGACATTCATTTACCAATAAACGCAAGTGATAGCATCAACAATTTGCCACTTTTGAATTGAACTTCTACATATGGTCAAAAGACAGAGTACATGCTTTTTTCCCACTCTAGCATATATCGATTCCTTTAATTATCTATTTCTTGCTTCCATGAAGTGTTAATCGTCACTTCTTACCTTGGCTAATTCAACTGTGACACAGTGTAATATTTGTCTACTGTTTACAGATAAACTATCAAGAAAACATCACTATTTGTTATTATTATTCTGATTTACATAAAGGCAATAAAATCACCTCTGACTGACAAAAGTCTATTGCAGCCAAGTTCTAAACACTTTCTTACTCATTTTAATTGTTTCACCAATTATCAAGTAATATAGGTCAACACAGGGTAAGTAATTAACAACTCCCTCAAATTGTATACTTAAAATTTACATACAAACTTTCTTGTATTGAGTGTTATTGAATACATTACCTAATGCCGAGATCCAAAATGGATAAAGCTCTTTAGTGAGAAGTGCATCATCTATTTGAGAAAGAAAACCTTTCAGTACGTCAGTCACATCTTCAAGCTGGTGTTTTCCTGCTCTTAGTTTAACACTCCTTGCATCTTTTTTGAAGCTTTCCAGCAGTTCAGCCACACTGGAAGAGTTACCACTTTTCAGGTAGATCAGCTTGCTACCTAAACCTAAGTTACAGAAATACAGGACAGAAAAATAAATAAATGTAAAATCAAGCATTCTTTCAAAAAATTCAAATGTTATTGTGTGAAAAGCGCATCTGGCTGTCAAACACACTGGTTTTCATATTAAAATTTCTCTGACCTTTCGCACATTCTCACTTTGTAGTAAAAAAGCTGCCACGTCTGCTAACACCAAACCAGACCTCTTTGCAAAAATACATACCATAATATCAAGCAAGCCTGGGATCACAATTTCAGGAATACTTTACAGGCAATTCAAACCCCAAAATCTCTTCAGGACTTCCTCAAACAATAGTTCCAAAAGCCACAGTAAAGGAAATAAGTTTTGATGGCTGGTATTGTATTAAACATAAAACAAAGCTGTTTTCACGAGCAAAGCTCTCGCTATTTTATTACCCTACTGATCAATTCAACTTAGGACTCAGTAAAGTATTATTGTATTCATCCAAACTGAAACATTTCACTCTTAAAATCCTCAAGATCAGTTGAAAGCATTCAATTTTTCTGATTTTTCTCACATGCAGGAAGACATCAGGTAGTCACTAGTCTGATATTTAACAACCACCAGAGGCCAAAGCCAACTTAAAAAGAAAATTCATAGTCCAAAACAAAGTCAAGACTACCGCCAATTACTGCATATGAGAGTAGCCAAAACATTTTTTTTTTTTTTTTTAACTTGTGGAAGTTTGGCATAGATGTGCACTCCATTTTTGCTTTGAAAAGTGTTTCCCGCATTACCCACATCTCTTGAAAGAGAATCTTCCTTTACACAAAACCCAGCTTTTTTTATTTACCTGTCAAATTAAGTACTCTCTCAAAACCTATGAAATCGCATCTTACAGTCTTGCAATTCACCTTTCCTGTAATGCCCACAAGCGCTAGCATTTGATACTGCCTTTGTGTTGTTACTGCCAAGAACAGCTGCAAGACTCAGTAGTGTCTGTCATCTGCAGACCACAAGTAAAGACAAAACCCTTACCATGATGACACAAAAACATGTATGTATATAACTAATGCATACAAATATTTATTCAGCTTTCAAATGAGTATTATAACACCCAATAACATTTATCCTGATAGAAACTATAGTTTTCGATAAAGATCTAACAGTGTAAATTTCAGTGCATGAAACAGTGTAAACTGTACTTGGGATAATGCCTGTTGCTAAAAAAAAAGCCCTAAACTTTTTATTTTCTCGATTTTAGGCAATAGTTAATATATAAACCAATTCAATAAGAGCTGATGTTGTAGGGGCTTAGATATTATACAAATGATCTTAGGTTGCACACTACTTACCATACTGTGTAACAAATGCTATACAGCTGTTCACTATAATAGGAACATCATTTTTGCTGAGCTGCTGATCTTGTAATGCATTACCATCTGTACCTGATGCTTTTTCAATTGCAGTATACCAAACCATGAAATCCAGCTTTGTATGGCCATGGATGTATAAAGTTCTGAAAAGTATAAAAATATTTTGAATACCGGAAAGAAATAGAAAACTGATGTTCTTCTACTACATCAACAAAGCAGACGTCTGTAAAAAACAAGAAATACTTAGAAACAAGGCCCCTTCCACCACAAAAAGCTGTGGTGGTGATCTGTTGTTGCAGTATCTTTTTTTTTCCAACTGCATTTGTACTAGCTGTGTCACAATAAATGAAAAAAAGATCCACAAACACTGTCATAGGCCTTTGAAAGGACCTGACCCACATTTTAATTACTCTTCTTCTGTCTTGCTCCTACACTGTGCATGCGTAAGTCCAAGCCACAGTAAAGAGAAAAACAGATTTAGAGACAACTTTCAACACTGGAAAAGGCTCTTCTTCCTTCTTTTCAGTTACCACCCTGCCTTTCACAGGGGAGCTGAGACACATTGAACTTCCCTCTTTCACATGTATTAAAGTGATCACCCCTCAGGAAATCATAGAGCTAAGTAACATGTATGAAAAAAGTAAGAGTTGAAGAATAAGCTAATGCAACACTTTAATTACCAGTTCATTTCAAAGCATGCATCTTTTCTGACTTTCGTTTATTAAAAAAAAAAACACCACCATTTTATGTAATGATGGAATATTTAATTCCTTTTTTTTTTTAATCATCTTTCAATTTTGCTTTTATAAACATTTCCATTCTAGCATTCTAGGAAGTAAGGATGCAGTCAATGTACACACACACAGACCCAGGATCTGAAGTTTTCTCATAACATACAGACTTAGCCATTCAGCAGAGGAGTAGGAGACACTACCAAAGCCCCTCTTTAAAAAGCCTCTACTTCATGACTTTGAAAGCCATATTAACCACCACACATGCATGGCTAGTAGAAACACCCAGCCTTTCTCTTCCATTAAGAAAAAAACAGTAATTTACATAAAGCTCTCAATTTTTTACACCAAAATAGTGTGCCCAATTCAGTATTCTCAAGTATTTTCTGAAGACCTGTCAGAACTGATATCCTATATGAGCAGTTCTCAAACAACAGCTTCCAAACAGCACATCACCCTGGCATCCTGTGGTATAGCTGTAACCATATACAAGAGGAAATTAAAAAGTTTGAATTAAGTGGAAAAGAGTATGACAGTGCATGTTACACTATTCTTTCAGTACTATTATTCACAGTTTAGCAGATATTATGACTATGATTTATAAAAGATTTATAGTGCTTCCCAACACAAGAGATGCACACATATATGTATACCACTGTGTTTTTATTTTCCCTGCCAAACAGCAGGATTTGCATTACAGTATTATGCAATGGGATAAATGGAAGTCTCAACTGATTTTTTTTTTTTTATCTAAAGAATTATGGTATATACAGGAAGCAGCATACTGTAAAGTGAAAATATTATTATTTCTGAAGCAGAAAAGAGGAACTCTGCAGTATAACAATGAATCCATACCAGAGGAGGAGAGAGGAAACATAGAAGTGTATTGAACTTCAAGGGTAATATTACATGTATTTTTTCACAGATATATGAAAGTCTAAATCATGAGACTGACAATCAACTGTCATGAGATATGTATTACCTGAACTATGTGAAAAAGGACTATCTTGTATTCTGTGGATCTTTCCTTCTTCCTCTCTGTGCATCGCATTAGAAAAGAACATATCAGAACTACAAGACATGATGCTTCTCATTGTTTCTAAGACTTGAAAAGCTGCTGAGTTAAATTGAAATTACAGGGGAAGAGGTTGCTTAATAATTAAGAAAGAAAACTGGGTATCTGTTTAAGTAGCAGTCATATAGCACAGACACAGTCATGAAAAGAGAAGTTGCTGGTAAAAAATTTAAATGTGAAAAACCCTGCTGCTTGTTCACAGAAGGCAATTAATTATTTTCCAAAAAATTATTAATTTCACCCAGTTAAAAATCTCCAGAGTGGTCACCAAAAATAGTCAGATAAGTCAGAGAACCAATTTCGGCATTTACTACACACCATAAAAGAGAGGAAGGGAGAAAAGGAAATGAAACCACTATCAGACACAGTTCAGAATTCAGTCAATTTACTGTGGAAGTGGCTTAGAAAGCCTTAGGAAGGGTGAGAAAGAGACACTGGCACAATTCAGCGCCTCCAGCAAGTGATTATAATAATCTACATGGCTGAAAATAGAAGTACTAAGAAGGCATGCATTACTCTGAAATTATACTAGAATAATCAAATTGCAACTAAAGCATGGAAATTCCACTAATAATTACAGATACATAACAAAGGTCAGCAATGTTTCTTCGAAGGATATCAAGGGTCTTATCTCCAGCACATCATACTGGAACCACTAGTCCTTTCACTTGTCTGAGTCTTATGTTTAGATTATTTCTGGATTCTAGGATTTTGTGCTTATGTCTGCATTTTACAGGAAATCTTTATGCTATCATCAAAGGGTTAAGAAGAAAGCACTGTAATTAATGATCCATCAGCATAAAAAAAATTTGCTAGTATGTAGGGAAGGTTTATTATCTATAGTAAGAAAGAGCTAACTACAAGAGAAGAGGGGAAAAACCAAAAGCACCATCTGGATTACATTATGGTCTCAAAACATTCACTGACACCTAAGAGAGTTTTAATGATTACAGAAAAAATGAAATATTTGAAACTGAATCGTCTGCACAACTGTTTTTTTTTACAGTATGGTATTAGAGATTTTGCACTGGATTTTATATACAGAAGATATATTTAAAATTTACTGTAGTATACAATTGTTTTCAGATACTTTCCTCTCTTCAATGTACAGATCTCTCTGTTGACCTCTGCTGAACTACATAGGAGTAGCTTCTTCACCTATCTGCTATGCAGCTTCTGTTTGGATGGCAACAAGAGATCAAGTATCACCAGTCACTTCACGAATTTTACAGATAAACAGGAGAGATCAAGGGGCATGGGGGGAGGAATAAAACAAACACCTGAATATGAAGCAAACCAAGGACATCTCTGTGTGACAGAGGGCAGTGTCAGACATAGAAATCTGGAAAATGGCTTGCCACTTCTAGCAAGAAGTCAAGAAGAATTTCAGCTATGAAAGTAGAACATAAGAGGAGGTCAATGACCATCTGCTTATGGCATAAGAAAATAGTGTTGTGAGAAGTCAGAATTTCCAGGTGGGATGGAGATAGTTCTAACAGATTAGACAGTATGTTCCAACAGAGAGCAGAGTGCAACAGAATTTTAACAGGCGCTACAAAAGGGAGTGTGTTCCTCTAATTTACTTTAGCAAAGATATCCAAAGACAAACATGAAACACCTTTCAGGTCTGAAAAAAAACAAACAAACTAGTATTAGAAAAAGTCTAGAATTATTGGGAAAATGTAGGTAGGAAGTACACTGAGCTTCAAAAATAACAACTAGCTTCAAAAGAGGAACAATTCTGTTGCCTGGAAAATGCTTTAGCCTGGTTCAGCCTCTCATAAGATGCTATTACCTTGCAACATATAGTATAATTACCATCACTTCTGAGCTTGTAGTCTTTTTTCACTGAACACTGTTAGTTAGAACAGCAAGGTGCTAAAGTAGAAAATAGGGTAAAGGAAGAGGGGAAAAAAAGTGGGGGGGAGTAGGAGTGGATTGTATTCATACCTAAAGAATCTTAAGAAAAACCTCACATGCCTTTTGGTAGTATTCTGGATTCTTGTATTTTATATCAGGTGGAAAACATTATGCACCTTGTAAAATCTTCCTCTGAGTAGTTATGGATCAGAGGAACATTAAATTTATGTATCACATGAATTTAACGTACACAAATATATAAAGTATAGAATCTTAGCATCATAGAATAGTTAGGGTTGGAAAGAACCTTAAGATCATCTAGTTCCAACCCCCCTGCCATGGGCAGGGACACCTC
>WTXV02058333.1:0-12392 GCA_009823435.2 Nymphicus hollandicus
AAAATGAGTCCATTTAATGCATTTTTGTCAGAGGAGATGGCCAGAGTCATGTATGCACTCAATATGAGTTAAGTATCATGCTCCCTTTATTGCTCAGATAGCTCACGTATATACTACTCATCATTGCCCGCGCGCCTAGCTTGCACTTATCATTGGTTAAAGCCTTGCGATCATGCAGATGTGTCTCAAGCTTATTGGCTAGCATCACTAGTTCTCAAGCATTTGGGTAACTTCTTCTCCTCCCCTTTGTGGTCAACAGTTCCGACTTCCGGTTCCGACTTCCGCATCCGGAAAGTTGTTTACTGCCTCGCCCAGCTTCCTCCATTTTGAGCCTCAAGGTGACTTAAAGGACTCTTGCCCCCTTCACCGAGGCCTAGTTGTTCCATGCTTCAGCACTGTCTGGCTCAAAGCAGGGATTGTTCACTAGGCCATGTCCACGTTCAGCCAGAAACTCCTCCACACATTTTAAAGGATTCTTCATTATGTTCCAATACCAGAAAACTCCTTCTTTGCTTGCAGAAAATTTTATAAAAAAGCAGCATTGTTTTCCTAAAACTTTATTTATACATTGATTTATTTAGGACAAAAACAATGTTCTTATCTTTGCTGTTACATTTGCATTGCCCTGTAATGCTAAATGTAACTTCTGTAGCTCAATGTTAAAAGGAGATGATAAGAGAAAACTGAGGGCACCTTCCTATGGGCCTTTCAAACCAAATTCCCAGAGAAGAATACAACTTATCTACATTTCAGACAGGATGTCCTGACTGTAGTGTGCTTATTCATACATTGTGTTTCCTCAGCATTGGGATCTTTTTTTGACCTTCCTTGGGAATCTTAGCAATGTTGCTTAGGAAAACCAAAGAAAACTATTACAAAATATCAGTTACAAACATAACTGTAATGCAAAATAGTAGAGATTGGGTTTTTTTTTCCCCCAGAGGTCTTAAACCAGTGACTTTTTTAGGGATAAGAAGTTCTGTAAGCTGCAGGCTGACCTCAGCCTGTTGTATAGCAACTGAATAGAATCTGGTTGGTTTGTTTTTGGTTTTTTTTTTGGTTATTAAACATTTAATGTGTAGCTCTTTTTTCTTTTTTTTTTTCTTTTTTTTTTTTTTTTGAAGGATAACTATCAAAGACTTCTCTAAGAAGTTTCCCTTGACTTTGTCAGAAATGACAGATGAATGAATAAAACAGCAAACTGAACCTCCTTTAGCTACATTTTTGCTTATTTTATGATATTTTCTATTTTATAAAATTCATCTCATTGGTCTCCTGTGGCTTGTATATTATTCTTTTATTATTTTGTTAGTCAAAAAAGAGGTTATTTTTCTTAGAGCTTATTTTTTTGAGTTTATTTTTTTCTAAAGGCCTTTACTTTTCTTATGAAGGAGAAAGATGAAATGAAAAGTACCCACAATACAGAATCTGATAGGCGATGAATTGAAAAGTCTGAAAATATCCTTATGGACTTCTCCTTTTAAATACATAAATAAGGGAAGTTACTTTGTATTTACTAAGGTCAAAAATTCTTTTGTGGCAATCCCATCACTGGTTCAGTTCTGGCAAAAGCTGTTTTTTTAGAAGGCGATGGAAAACAGAAAGGATGTTCCATATTCTCTGACTCCAAAGAAAGTTCAATTGTATGCATGGCATTCAATTGTAAGCATGACAATGCTTATCTAAGCTTTTTAGAAACTACCATCAGTTCAAACTCTATGTATTTCTACTGCTTTTGTCTCTTGTAGTCTTTTAGCCTTAGTAGTAGTTTTCTTGTATGTATAGAATCTTTCTTACTGAAATTGAAGCCAGTGAGTTATTATGCTATCATAGACTTTGAGAGTAGCTTGTTTTTAATTTAAACCCCTTCCTTTAAAGCCATACTTTGCATATTTTGAGATTATTGCCCCATGTCTCTTACAGTGTGTACTTTTTTAGTTTAACATACGTAGATATTTGTATTCTAGTCTTGCTTCTCAGTACATGTTTACATACCATTATTGCCTCGTGTTAGTCGCATCTGAACTTGTTTTCTTTGTTTTCTATCCATTTGCAATGCCCAAAAATCACTCAACTCCAGCTGGACGTTTCGTTCATGCTGAGCAGAGCAGAAGGAATAGTCTGTACCCACAGGGTTCTTTCTTTGGCATTTCTATGACACATTCAGTGGTAATATCATCTTGAGTCAGTCATCTCTACTGTTCTATAGCCTATATTTGTTTTATTGATTATTCCTGTCTGTATTTAGCATCTTACACTTGTCTTTAGTGAATGTCATTCTGTTTTTTCCAGTTTGTCAGGATAAATTTAAATAAGTTCTATCTTCTGTGATACACAGAGTTCTGGTTTGATGCCACCAGAATATTTAATGAGTGTATGTTTAGTTTGCTGTTGAGTTCATGAATGGTACATATACCAAATAAAACTCTTTCCCCTAGAGAGGTAGCCTAATTATTCTTCTCAGCATGTTTAAAAAATGAATGTTTTACTAATGGATCTATAAGTCATGACATCTTCAATTTCTCACTTTCTGAAGACGGGTATCACACCTATTCTTTTCCAGTCTTCAGGTTCTTCATCCACTTTGCTGAGTCTGTAAGGAACTTTGATCTTAGAGCCAAATACCACTTCATAAAGCAATAAAAGTGATGATGCACAACCATGATGAACAGAAAACAATCAAGTGAAAACTCTTATCAATCTGTAATTGGACAGAGTTGTATTAGACAGAAAAATTATCTTTTGCCTAAGGCAATTTGTTTAAAAGTTTAGGACTACATGAAAAAAAACAAACCAACCCAAACATGTTCTGTGTACCATGGCATTTAAATTTGGCTGAAAAGGGGTGGAGATGGTAGTGAAAATAAATCCTGTATCAACTCACCAAAACCCACCACTGTTTAATACTTTCATAAGTCACCTGAAAGATGGGATCAAGTGTACCCTGATGAAGTTTGCTGGCAATACCAAACTAAGTGGACATTTTGGAAGGTAGAGCCACCCTGCAGGAATGCCTGGATAGGCTGGAAAAGTGGGCTGACAAGCGACTCACAAAGTTCAACAAGGACAAGCACAAGGTTTTGCACCTGGAAAAACATAATCCAGGAGTGCAGCACAGGCTGGGATCTACCTGGCTGGGGAGCTGCTCTCTGGAAACGGGCCTAGGAGGCCTGGTGCATAAGCTTGATAAGAGTCCTTACCAACCTGATATTCTAGGATTCTATGAAATATTTCAAGGAATTTGCCCACACCTTGAGAGATGGCCTTGGTAGTACTATTTTGAGTAATTATTTCAAATTATGATTTGTTCTCTTCTAGTGAAGGTCTTTGAGTGAAGGTGACAGCATCATGGCTGCAAGTATTGTAAAATGCTTTTCTTCATCTTTAGCTCAGGGGTGATCATCTTTGTGCTAGTAGTACTAAACATTTGTGAGTAATTGTTGCAGTGATTTGGTGGTTAAACATGTAGATCAGGTTGTCTCCAAGCCCAGAACTTAGAGAGTGGTTTACATTTCATGGTCTGATTCTGTTTATGTACATTGGTTTGTGCAAAGCCAGATAGAAAGACTGATGACCTTTTTCTTTCAAAGCATTTTCAATACAAGGTAATTACAAAATCAGTCAAGTTATACGTTTAATAGCTCTTCCACAGAAGTTGCTGTATCTGGTGATATATGACTGCCAGGAGCATGTTGTTAGGGAAAGTTGAATTTTCATGTTGCAATGTGATGACGTACAGCTATTACTTTGACTTCCTTGAAAATACATGTTTTCTTCAAGGAGTATCCTTGTTTTTTGAAAGTTGTCAGGATGGCAGGAAGAAAACTAAGCATTTTCCTCAAAGCAATTGCATTTGATGGCTGAGGGAATGGAAGTATAGTGTAGATTCTGTTCACATTTGAAGTTGTGGTTATGTGAAATTATTCTATTTATCTGTGGATTTCTGCAATGTGATAACTTCACAGAAGTCAATTTCTGCTGTTTTGATAATAATAGGATTGCATATGAACTTTGTGCCGGGTTTGGGGTTTTTTGCTGATGAATCTGGCAGGCCGTTCCCCAAGGTGGATGACTGATGGGCTCGGCTGTGCAGGATTTTATGCACTGATATATCATGAGTGAAAACTCAGTGAAAACTGATGTTTTTGACATCTAGGATAAGAGATTGTGGAATCTTCCTTTTGAGGTATTTCTATTTTGTAGTATAAGAAGTGTTGAACTTAGTCTTCATGGTTTAGGATCCCTATAGTTCTTACTAGATATTGTAGTTCAGTCTTAGAAACTGCTAGGAGGTTTTTTCCATTCCAAATGAGAAGGCTTATGATGCTTTTTTTTTTTTTTTTTTTTTAAATAATGTTTTTATTAATTATTCACTTGGAGATTTTTTTCCTTGATCAAGTCAATGTGTTTGCACATTTTAGATAAATTGTTGTTTGTTGCCTGCTGGACATATGATTTTGGTTTTCAGGTTATGATATTAATTATTTGTGATTACATCTGGCTACTTACTGGATGTAGAAAAATGCTCTAAGACAGGATATTATTGAGTTGTTTTTCTCAGTAGAAGCTGAGGCCCCTGGGAGAGACAGGAAATTGAGATTTGTTTGGTTGATTTTTGTAAAATATGTTAGGGCTGTAGCATAAATATCTGTAGGGGATATTTGGGTGGTAAGAGATGCCATGATTACTTTTCAGATTGCTATCTTGTTGAGCTAACATAGTTAGGATGGGGACCATTTCCTCATCTTCTGCCACACGGTCTTTTGTCACTGTATTGTGAGTACTTCTTGTTCTCATGAAGCCCAAGATTATTATTTTTAATTTTATTTCTTTAGCAGTAGGTATTTTTTTATTTTCCCCTGAATGCCGAAATAGTGTGATTTCACAACCTTGACAGAAAAAATGTATGTAGAAAGTCTTATCTAGGTTATCTGTGTTTTGCTTAGAAAGTAGATGTCACTGTCTACATTGGCATCTTTTTCCTTGTGAATATTTTCATTTCAAATGGTGCATGTTAGCATTTTGGATGTTGTTACTTTGATATAATAATTACTAATATGTTAATGCTTGCACATTATGCTAGCAACACAGGAGGAGCCTAAAGATCTTGACAGAATTGGCTGCTGAAAAATACTTACAGAGTATTTGCGGATGGGGCATTTTTTCTAATTTGAAGAAGTAGGTGACATAAAGAAGGTGGAGGGGTGTCCTCATAGGTATTTCCTAGTAAGGACATAAATGATGTAATAACACAATGAATTTATATCCTTACTGAAACAAAATCTCCCTCTATTGTCCTATTTTTTGAATGGTTCCATGCAGTTTTTGAAATCACAGACTTGTGAAATGTGAATATGATTTCAGTTAATAGTTCAGGTCTATTAATGTATTGACAGTGCATATTTTACAACACAGTTGTGAGCATGAAAAATCAGTGTAACTTTCTTAATGAACTGAAAAATCCAAGTTTAAAAGTTTCTATATGGTCCTGAAAATGTGGCCTTAAGGACTTGGACTTGCATTAGACTGTGATGTAGCCTTAATAGGTATGTCTGAGTTACTGTGTGAGACAAAGTTAACTTAAGTCTACTAGCAGCAGCTCCACATTTAACCAGTACAGCTACTCAATCAACTTACAGACCTGGTCCAGCTCCCACTAAAAAATGAGGAGAGGTTTATTACTAATATCAAATTGGAATTGGTTTGGACTTGACATTTTCATTATGATAATGATTTTATATGTGCCCATTAGGATTGAAAAGTTTAGAAATTTTGTGACATAAAATATTGTCAAATTCCAAACTGCCCAAAGATCAGAGAAAAAACTGGACGGCGGGAAAGACATATATCATCGAGTGGTTAGGGGTGGAAAGGACCTTAAGATCGTCTAGTTCTAACCCCAGTGTGAAGCTGAAAGATGAGTTAAAGCCTTGTCTTGTGTAAACGTGTAGCAGGAAAACCATATGTGAACTAATCTCCCAAAAAGAGGAAGTAAATGTTTCCAGTGCACTACTGGTGGAGATGTGGAAAGTTCTGGCATGCCTAGTGTGAATTTTAAAATGCTTACCCCTCAGTGTTTGTTCTCTTACTGCTAAAATAGGCAAGACAATTGCTTAGAGAAGACTGACCTAGAAGAGAGAGCAGCAGGTATCTGTAATCATGTGGATTAGTTTTCCTTTGGAAATGACAAATGGTGCAATACAAGCAAAGGTGTTCTGGCCTGATCAGAAGGGAGGAAAATCCCCTACAGGAGATGATAAACAGGCAGACCAGGTGCAAAGGGCAGTGAGGTGGCTCTTCATGCACATCTTTATAACACGTTTCCACAGAGAAACCAGTTATTTTCCTTTAGTTAGAGGTCGAATACTTCATTAAAACTCTAGCGAACTGCCGGTTTGCCTTCATTGGAATTAGTTTTATGGGAAGGAAATGCATGAGGGTCGGGGAAAGAAAAGTGACATTTGAGCTAATAAAAAAACATATAGGTTTTATTTCCTTTTTTTGTTTTATGTACATCTTGAATAGTTGCAAATGAGAGATAGAAGTATTGTGGCACTAATGAGCGTTAAGAAAATGTACAAGCTGTGAGCTTTGCAGAAATGTTGTTTTTAACTGACTTTTCTTCTTGTTCTAAGTGCTTGAAAGACTATGCAGATGTTGCCAAATGTCTGGATTTCACTGCACATCTGATTAAATGGAATGGCTGCCATAAAGTGTTGTTTTCAGTTACATTTAACACCCTAAACAGTGCAATTTAGAAGCACAAGTCTCTGTTTCTCTAAGATACAAATAACACTTACAGAATAAGCACACTGTAATTGTGTTTACCAGATAATTTATTCCAGTTTCCGGTTAAGTGGTTTCCAATTTCAAAAGTTGTTGAGAATTATTTTTTTCTTCAACATTTATTTAAGGCTTGTGTGGGAAAAAAATGGAGCTTGCAATATCCAATCTATTTAACGTGTGATTAAATATCACTTAGTCAATCATGGAATCACAGACTGGTTTGGGTTGGAAGGGACCTTAAATCTTATCTAGTTCCAACCCCCTGCTACAGGCAGGGACACCTTCCACTAGACCAGGTTGCTCCAATCCCCATCCAACCTGGCCTTGAACACTGCCAGGGATGGGGCATTATTCTGCAGTTTTGGGACTAAGAAGATGTTAATAAATATCACTATTTTAAAGTGAGTGGTTCATGAAAAATACATTTTTAATGCTAGGATTTTATTCTTACTTGATGTCAGGTGGATTGATATCACTGACCTATTGGCTCAGTAATCTGTGAAATAAAATAAATATACATGAAAGTTCAAGTCCATCAAAATACGACAGTGTTGCCAAAAATAAGGATAAGGCTTGATAAATGATACAATCAAAAATACTTTATTAATACATATGAACCTGTCCTTCGGATGAATACCTTTTCAGCATAAAGTGGAAGTGTTTTCCTTGATGTGAGCAATGTTATTACAATATATTCATTCTTTATAATGGCAGGCATAAATTAAAGACTTTTCTTCCAGCTTGATTTTTGATATGGCTGCAGTTTCATTGAATACAATGTATTATATAGCGCTAGACTTTCCCCTGCAAGGAAAGAAGCAGCAGTCACCTAAAACTACCATTGCCTGCTTTTTGTCAGCTACCCAATTTTTCAGTGGTACTAATTTGTGTAAGTGTGCTGTAAAAACAGGTTAATAAGTAGCAGTAACTAAAATGATGATGTGAGAAACTACTTGGTCTAGTTCTAGAACCCAATGAAAACTGTCTCTGCATCAGAAAGAGCCAAGCTGACTGTTTATTTTGACCATATTTATTGGAACCATGTTTATTGTGAGTGTATTATGTACTATATTTAGTAATAAATGCAGATATTACTGAACTCTAGAAAGATTCTTGTATGTTAGTAAGCTTTTCTGTAATGAGCCAGTGATAAGTCCAGTTAAATGTTGCAAATTCTAATGAAATGGAAGGATTCTTTCTGTACTGGATGGTCAGTAGCCAGACTGAGGAACCAAACCAGTGTTCTTTGGGGGGGGGTGTGTGTTAGTGGCTGATTTCAGGTGTGAGAAATGTGATGCAGTGGAAATTAGGGGCATTCACAAGAGACTTCCCCACACTTGAGCAAGCAGTTGACTTCTGCTTTGAAGCAAGATTGCCTAATCGTACATGGTTTTGACTAATGAAGCTGTGGCTGATCTGATAAATCTGCAGATAAACGCCTAATCCTATTTTAAAATGTGACTAAGTAGTTTAAATGAGCAGGAAACTGAAAATTCCAGGCTCTTATTTTATCAGCCAGTACAGCCTGTGCTGTAAATGCAATAAATGTTACTTGAGGTATCTCCTGACAACTACAGGCTTGCCTAAGGTGGTACACATCACCTCTGGCCTATGATATGTTGGTCATTGCCTCAACACAGAGACCAAGTTTAACCATGTTTTGTAGGGTTTACACTAAACAGCACTTATGTTATGTGGCTATACGTTAAGCTAGGCTACAGTCAGCAGAGTGCATGTAATCTTGAAAAGTCTGGTAAGAAAATAGTCTGGCTGAGGATGAACTTCACAAGCGTGACGAGCATGGGGTGATGCTGAGGGAAAAGGCATTGGCAAATATCTGGTCAAAATTACTATGTGTTGTTCTTTAACTGAGAAATGAGAACTTTATCCAATTATTCTATATGCACAAAATATGTATTACCTAATCAGAGTTTCGGAGAGAAATGAGAACTGGTTAATCCAGTGTTTTTCTCTATGGTTACCTTCATACACATGGAAAACAACTAGTGGACTGTTTTTTGCAACTACAACGATGAAAGAAACCTGTACCTTACTCCTTTAGGTTGCATAATATGTGTTATTAATGACAGGGCTAAGAACTGCAGGAATCTGGGAGCCCCTACTTCTCTAAATTGTAAAGTTTATGCAAAGAATGTATTACCCTGAAGTCAAGTCTGTTTGAGTGTACCTAGCTGTTAGGGAAAGGGAGAGGAAATAATCATTTTTATTTACTGAGCATTTAAAAGCATTTTCTGAACCCCTGCGTTGTCTATACATTGTAAAAAGCCAGATTTCCTTCTGAAGGACTAAGCAGGAAAATAATGTTATATCATATAAAAAGCCAACAGCCCTTCTGCACAGGGTGCAGGCTGCTTGAACCAAAATGCTTTCTTCCTATGCAGTCGCATAATCAGCTATTTTTCCGAATTTTCCTTTCATATCTCCAGGGAAGTAGATGGAGAAACAACTCTGGAGTTCACCCCATGTATACCAGCAGATAGTAGCCTTTTATAAGGTGCCTACATGGATGAATGTTTGGATGTTTTTTAATTTCTCTGTTTATGCCGAGTTACATTAATGTTAGCATCTCAGTGTTGAAAACTAGAAAACAGTGGTGCAAATTGCAGACAGAAGTCAAATAAATTAACAAAATAATAGAAACAGATTGAATACTTTGAATTTTCCATAAAGATGTTATGGCATATTTCGAAATACTCTGTGGTATGGAATTACTTTTGCTGTGACACTGAAATTAGACTGAACTTGAATTCACATAAATGGAGCAGATTTGAGCTCAGTTTCCACATACAAACTCACTTTTTTTTTCTCAGGGAAAAAAACAGTCCCCTGAGGCTTGGTCTTTTTGCAAGCAATTCTGACCCAATTCATATATATTACTTGTAAAATTTATATCCTTTCCTCTCTCTTACAGGCACTGCATGAAAAATTAAGGGGGGAAAAAAACATTGTAGATTGCATCAGCTTTTTCCTCTTTATTCCCACAGGCACAACAGCTAACAGATCTGGAGCAAAAACTAGCAGTTGCAAAAGATGAACTGGAAAAGGCAGCCCTTGACAAAGTAAGAAGTGTACTGTAATGTAAGCATGTTTATCAGCTGTGAATGTTCCAGTGTGATTTGACAAACATAAATCAAAGTTTTGCAATGATTTAGATGCATACTCGATTGCATGTACCTGGGAGTAATGTACTGAAATCAGTGGAACTAATTGCGATGCATGGAGTTAAGTACGGCTGCAAAGTTATTTAAGAGGAGGGCGATCAATATAGAAACATCTCAAAAACCCACAGCAAGACAAATGATGCAATTCTTTATGAAGAAAAGTACACTAATGCGAATGTGTAACCGATATGATTTTTATTTAAGGTTTAGTTATAGTTCCAAAGAGGATGCAGTATAGAAATGGGTCGGTATCGTGTTTGGGAAGAAAATGTCATACAATAAGGAAGCAGTTTATCAGAAAGGAAAAATAGCTTCATTATGCTATCAAAGATTACTTTTTCTTTGTTTGGCTTCCTGTTATTTTCAGCTTCCATTAGACATCTAAAGAAAAGTATGCTTCTTGCTCTAAAAGCATTTTTCTTTCATCTTCCATATTGTAATCACTGAAATCATCCTCTTGAGTGAGGGCTTGCATCTAGCATTGCAAGATGTCATCTCCGTAAGCAGTGCTCACAGCAGCATTATTCAAACCTGTGTGTGTCTGGTAGTATGTCGCGTTTCTTGTTAGCACACTGAACTGAACTGTTCCACATCTTAATTTAAAAATTAATCATGTTCCTTCTTTGCTCTTATAACACTCACAGGCATGGTCTCTCACTAGTGCCAACACACCGCCTGTGGCAGTGGCAAGAGAGCAGTGCTTGCCCTAGATATCCTGCAAATGCAGTTATTCATTATAATGCAGGCAGTTGTGAAGGAGAAAGCAAAGAACATATGATATCAGGAACTTTTAATGAGACTGCTATTAAGGGATTCTGTCTGAAGATTAAAAGGGGATTTGCAGCACATGCAACTGACTTCTCTGACCCTCTGTTTCTTTCCTATTAAAAATTATAGGATTTTAATTCAGGGCTCAGTTATGGTTCTGTAGGCTTACCAAAAGCCTGGCACCTTCTTCTTGTAAATCGTCATGGAGTCAGTCTGTACAGTGCATACATGCTGCAAAATGGCAAGCAGGAGTTAAAAAAACAGTGCAGGTGGAGAAAAAGTATAAAGTTCATACCAGTGAGAATTATCAGACTAGAAATACACGTTTGACTAGTTCTAACTACAGAGCAATAACACCATTTAAGTCACAGGTACCTTTTTCCCCTGGTTAAGAGTTTTTCTTTATGACCTGTGTACTGGAAAGAGACAGTCAATGGTCCATCCATGTCTTAAGTGGCAGGTGTGGGAGATGGGAGGATGAGAAATTATCCAGGGGGATGTCTGGATGAGAAGGCTGTGGTTTCAAATCAGTGTGATTTGCAGGGAGCACGAGGATCATGCAGTGTTGTATTGGCCGAGTCCACATCTTCAAGAAAAATCAGTCTGCTACTTCTGCCAGTTTGGTGTTTGAGCTTATTTTGACTTTCTTAGGTGGTGATTTATGTTCTCCATGCAGTAACTTCTTGAAAAGGTAGGGGAGAAGACATATTACAGAAAGAAGTCAATTAGAAATTAAAAGATCCTGGAGACGGATAAAGTAATCCTTTCACTTTTCAACTGCCATTAGGTCAGAGACATATCAGTCTGACTTAAGGGTTCATATATTTTAGTAAGTAATCCGTACAAAGTCTGATCTCTTTGATAATCCATCATTCCTTCTCACTGCACACATCTCAGGGAAAAGACATTAGCTTTTGTCTGTTTGCAAACAAACCAAACTTCTTTCCATCTCCTATTATTTCTTTGATTTTCCTTATTGTGCTGTGCATTAGACCTCTTACAGTTGTCTTTGATCTTACCATTGAAATGTACCCTACTAACTGGTTTTGTTTGCTTATTTTTAAAGAAACCTTCAGTTTTTCCCAGTTAGGAGATACATTCTGTGGTCCTAGTTCAGGGGGGATTTGTCTGATGTGAAACATGGAATATTTGCCAGGTTCTAAAGAGTACTTGTTTGGCAAATAAACTAAAACAAGGTGATGTATGCCAAATGCCATTGCTTAGGATTTGTATAACTATGAAATATTTTTATGTTGTATATGTAATACTTCACATATGCAGTATGTAGTGTGTCATGTTCCTCATATCTTCCATCAACTTTTGCCATGGTATACCTTGATTTATGAATCTTCAAAAATTCCTTGAAAGTTAGTATGAAAAGTTTATTCGCTATATACTGCAGCAGCATAAGATGTTTATGGGGGAAGTCATCTTTGTTGGATTAAAATCAATCTTTATAACCTGTGGAAAAACACCAATTAGGATGAATGTTATAAACAAAATTCCATGCAAACTCTGTCTTTGCAATACTTGGAAAAGCTTAATTCTCTGTAACTATTATATATAAAAGGCTGGACAGTCTATGACATCTTATAGATTATATTGTTTTCAGAGAAAATAATATTTAATAATTATTTGCAGTAATCAATGTGAGTA
>WTXV02058334.1:0-36994 GCA_009823435.2 Nymphicus hollandicus
CTCCCCTTGTTATTTCCCTTATCATTATTATTATTGGTGGTAGCAGCAGTGATTTTGTGTTATACCTTAGTTACCGGACTGTTCTTATCTCAACCTATGGGAGTTACATTCTTTCCATTCTCCTCCCCATCCCTCCCGGAGCAGGGGGAGGAAGGTTGGGGGGGAGTGAGCGAGTGTCTGCATGGTTCGGAGTTACCAGATAGGCTTAAACCACGACACAAAGGGACTGGAATTAGATGATCCTTAAGGTCCCTTGCAACTCAAACCATTTTGTGATTCATTCAATGTTTCATGATTCAGAATGGGATAGGCAATACAAACACCCCAATATAAGTGTGTTGAAAGGATGCTCGGTGTCTTGTAAAGTTTTACTTGATTCTGACAGGCAGGAAGATCTGATCCTGTGGAAAACTTTGCACACTGAAAGTGAAAAGCTTTTCCTTGTTTGCAAGGCTTTCTATGTCAGCCATCATTATCACATCTTGAAAGGATTCATCCTGAATATGACAGGTTACGTGACAGTTAATCTGTCTCTTTGCACCTTGTGCAGTCACTGTTGATGTTGTGGTCTGTATGATCCTGGTACTGCTAAGAAGCATCCCATTCTTGACAGACTTTTAAATAGAAGTATCATGGTAAATTTATTTGGTTATAAAATTATTATGAAATGCTGAGCGTTTCAGTTCAAGGTCACAGTAGTTCATGTTTTAAATGGAAATAAGAAATGCAAACATGATTAGCACCAAATGGCTGTTTTTTTACATTAAATCCGTTTGTAATCTCACTTTAGTGTTTGTTAGTACAGAAAACCTGCATGATGGCATTGCCAAAGACAGTCAGTCTGATTGCCACATTCCTGTCTGCTCCTAATTATATCCTGAGTTTCTTATTTGAGGATCTGACAAGTATTCCTGTAAACAGACCTATCCAATTAAAAAAAAAGAAAAAAAATAGCATAGCATTCCATCTCCAGCTTCCATCCTTGCTACATCACTGGTAGTGTTTCCAGATTTGAGTGGGAAACCATCATGCCTCAACAGCTATCAAAATCTTTCTACAGAACTCATCAAAGTAAACTTGTTCTGTCTGGGTATAGAATGTAACTCTATTTTTGTCTGGTTTGATTTACGTAAAATACAGCTTAAATTCTCACCTCCTCTCATCATGCAATTAAAGTTTAGTAATGTTGCTTGCACTTCTGTAAAGTGAAACCTGAGCCAAGACATTTCACAATCAAAAATCAAAGAAAATGGCCAAGTAATACAAAGCTATGGTGACAATAATATCAGCCATGTAAGGGATAAGGAGAAAACAGGAGAAATGCTTTTTTAAGCAGAAGACCATTCTATTGGTAATACAGAATGACTATAATCTATTGTAGAAAAAAATGTGAACAAAGCATACCACTGGACTCTGAGCATACAGGACTTCTATGTACTCTGAAGGCCAGAAATGAAAACAGCTTTGCTAAATGGGAAATTCCCAGAAAATTATTTATTTATACTACAGTATCACCTAAAGAATTTCTGGATGATCAGGACCTGAACTTCTTGGTGCTGAATAACCATCTGAGATTTGCTACCTCAGAGACCTTAGCATCCTCAACGTTGAGAAAAACTGTCATCGAGCTGGTGACAGAAATGGTATGAATAAAGGATAATCTATGAAGTTTTATAAATGAAATCCGAAAGACAGCCTAAAAGAAAAAAATGAATAATTTCTGAGAGAAAAAGGATAAATAACTTGATGCTTCTGCTATATATTATGTAAATTAATATTTATATTAATATTAATATATTTATTAATAATTACTATTTCCAGCTATATATAATAGAAAATTAACACGTGAGCAGAAGTTCTTGATACAGTTTTTTCACAACATGATAAAGGATATCTTCACAATACATGCAGGAAAGAGGAATAACTGCAGTCGATCCAGTACTAATGGACATGAAACTGTAGTTCACTTAGTGATAAGAAAGTACTTTGTATATATAATGATTTAGAATAAAGGACAAACATTTTGCTAGCAAGAAGATTGACAGTAGAAATAAACTAGTTCCTTGAGCTTAGTATAATAAAAGTGAAACTATTCCATGAAAAAGAAATAGCGATGCATCCACAATCTTTTCTAGTCTCTGCCATTGACTCCCTATCTGTCCTTAAGCAAATACCCTAATACATACCTATTAGAAAGTAACTTGTATTTCTTTCACTGTGTAACTCATTAGTCCGAACTGTTCAAATATGCTTGCTGGAAATCAGTTCTGTCCATATATCAATATACACTAAACAGAAGATGATAAAATGAAAGATGCTGAAGCTTCCTGGGGATGATTTCTCCTAATAACCTGGAACCTTAAAATGAGATGATTTAGGAGCTCAACTATAATGTTCACCTTTGAAAATCCCTTTTTCTTAAGTGCTTTAAGATCCTGTGGTGAAAAATGGTAGAAAAACTCAAAACCTGACTGCTCTATTCTTCAAGTATTCTTAAAAGGTGCCTAGAAATGGTTACAAACAGCAAAATCAAGTAGACACAGCAATTAATACGATCTGTGAGGGAAAAGTAAATCTAGTTTATGTAGAAGACTAATTCTACAAGGTGTCAGCAAGCCTTTGCATAAGGATAATGTGGCTGATTTAGTACACTGGATTTGCAGTAAGCTTTTGATAAGGCCCTTTATCAAACCTATTATGGAATGACATCATCTTAAAGACTTAAGAACAGAAAAAAACAAGTACAGGAATACTTTGTAAGATTTCTCAGTGTAAAGAGTACAGTTAGGCATTATGGTAGAACTGCTGTTGGTTGATAGAGTCAAAGAAAATCTAGAAAAGCAAACTGTGAAGACTTGTAAAGCAATGAATGGATACTTAGTGCCGGTACTATGCTGTGGATGAAACTGCAGTAAATGCAAGGTAATGAGCAAAAGCAAAACCAAACCAAACTGTACCTTTACCATGAGCTCAGGATAAACTGTCACTATTTTGAGTCATTGTTTCTATCTAAATATCTGCTAAGCAGTCCTCAAAAACAACATAAATGAATCTGGTGCTAAGAATTATTAGGCAACAACAGAAAAACCAAATGACTACAGGGTTAAAACTGGATCCAGTGTTTCATGCCTAATGGTTTGGAATACGAAGAAACCATCAAATAATTTCCAGACATGTAATGCTTACATCCATCCCCTCCTGTGTCTTTCAAATTTGCCTGCAACCCAGCTACAGATTAGTTCATGAAATTTCTTCATCTCAGTTGGTTCGCCTGCAGATAATGCCAGTCAGGAAAATGAATCCACAAGTCCATTTAAAGCCCAATGAATTATGAAACTCAAGTCAAAGGACTGCTGGCCTCTACTCATCCTGTAGTGTCCACAGGGATCTATTATTCCATTCAAAATGCTCTGAAGTGAGTCATTACATAATTAAGTTACTGAGAGCTGAGATTACAGAGGAACCATAAAAATATTCAGAGAATCATTTTTAAAAAGAAATAGAAATGTGACCCATTATATTTCTCAAGAGTTAATCACATCACCTCTGACATTCATGGTGTTTTTCAAATAATGCTTGCGATTGTAGCTAACAAAATACCTGGTAAGAATCTAGTTATGATGTTCTTTATTCAGTATCAGGGCAGCTCAAAGAAAACTTCAACATTAAAGATTCCAACTATATATGTTAAAACTTAAGAAATTCAAAGCAAACCCAACCATTTAAATCCTTCTATTGTTGGAAGTAGTAAATTAGAAGAATGCATTGAACCATCACATCTTTTGTTACAAATGTAATAATTTGAAAGATAATTCATATTTTAAGCATATGAACTTATAAATAGTACATTACTCATGTCATAAGCAAATAATTTATTCATATCATGCATAAGAAAAGGCATGTGTCACCAAAACACATTTACGTCTTATCCTGTAAATCAGTGAGTGGTTTTGTTACAATTTCTCCTCTTTTTTCCAGTACCTAAGCTTTTAAAGGAACTGCTCTTAAGTATATTACCTGATAATGTTTTATACTGTGTATGTAAAAATAGACTGCTTTTCATAAAAAAGTCAAAATGCTGCTTACTAAGAAAAAAGACATACATGTAATTTAACAGAACATGGTATAAACATATTGATTATAATAAAATATATGTATGGGACTTGGATTATAAATGGCTCTATGAACATCTTTCTGTGTGTATACATATGTGCAACTATATATACATACAAAGTAAATACATTGTAGCTTGTAATTCTTACCTTCCTTTTGCAGAATGAAGATTGCATTCTATGCTTAAGAATTAACTGCTAATACAGTAAGATTTTGTGGGGGGCTGATTGTGTTGCAGTGAGCTATATATTCCTTCCTACTTGATAAGAGGAACATTTGTTTCTTGTATTTAAAATTCATCAGGACACACAAGGTTGTATCTTACAGCATTTTATTAGTTCCGTCTATGTCATTTGCAAATGTGACAGCTACTACCCATTGTTAACAGCTTATTTATTTATGCTGAACTTGCACCAATACACTGGCCACAATAGGCATATAGCTCAGTTAGCTATGGGCATTTGATGTGCTTCTGCACAAAATGCAAAAGAAAATCTTGCTCCTATAAATTAGTAACTCTACCTATTTTATTTTGTATATTCCAGGAAAACCAGAAAAATAAAAATTATATATTACAGCGTTCTGCTTATAGATCCAATTTTACTCAGTAAAGCAGAGCCACACCTTCCACAGTCACACCACACATACACACCTTTGATATACTTTTATTTCAAACATTGTACATATATAGCAATATTAATGACTTGATTCGAATAAAGAGTTTAAACTACTGAGAAACAGTATTTTAGAGAGAGCAGAAAGCCACAGCAGAGCAACAAATTCCATACACTTGTGTCAAAACAAGATAGCTTTTACCCTTGTACTGAAAAGCTTCTACACCATCTTTACTGTTGTGTTTGATAGAGCCAAGGTGGTTTGTTGCATAAAACTGAAGAAAAAAACCCTATTTGGTGGTCTATACTTACTGACTGGGAAATTCATTCTTAGTCACCTGGGGTGGCATTGGAGTTAAATTATTTCTGTATGATGCATTTATATTTATGTGTCTGTGTCTATTTTTTAGCAGTGTTGCATGAACTGCAAGACTGAAGAGACCACTTCATTCTGGGATAGCTCAGCTGCTCTGCTGCTTCCATTTGAAATAGGCTGTCTCTCAGTTAAAAAATACTACTCTGATAGTCTTCTTGGGGGAAAATTGCTTTGCATTCCAAGATGTCGGGGGCATATTAGGAGAGAAATGACTGTGAGTGGTATATGCTAGAGGCATTTATTTTCTTGTTTCAAAAAGCCTGGGGCAGGAACAGTTCTTATAAGCCATGACTTATTCCTCTACGTTACCCGAGAGCCTTACAGATCATTATGGAATATTATGTATAGGAAAAATATGACTGATGTATGAGATTCAAACATCTTTTATTCAAAAATTTCCTATTCTAACCATTCCATAAAAGCCAAAATGCAGGTAACTGCCTATAAATCAAGGCTGTGGTATTAGAAGAGATAATGATGGGTTTGATCCTTCTGTCCTGCAGAAACACAATGGCAGGCTGACCTACATCAGGATATTGCTGCTCCTGAAGCCTAACTTTTGTGTGGATGGGCATGATGAGCTGTCTTTTGTATACTGCTGGATGGAATGAAACTGCTTCCCAGCAGGGCTTTTTAAATGAATTTTTGCTGTAAAAGTCACACATCCAAAGTCACACAGTGCATTCAGACTATTGCCAGACACACAACAATAAGAAAGGGGTTTTCATGTGATAACTACAAAGAAGTTATCCAGTGCAGCACTTGACTATTATCATGTTTTACGGCAGGAACATAGGCATGGGGGAATCAGGAGCTCTGCTTTCAGCAGCCTCCTCCTTATCATTACTTCTGGGAGTTCGAATATTCATTTAGGTTGTCTGGAGACTTGATTTCAGTTGCTGGCCTCACAATGGAGGTGACAAAGTCTAGGTTCCCCTTATGCAATTCCACTGGCTAGTTTTATTATTTGATTTTTATTTGTTAGTAAATTTGATTTAAACTTTTACATTTTCTCTGAGTTGACTCTCAGGTATGTCAGAAACACAAGTAAATAGAAAAACTAGAGCAGAAAAACACCTCCTGAACTTTGTGGTTTTTCTTATGTTCTTCAGTTAGTGGAAAATAAATCATTAGCAACTAAAATGCTTTCAAAAATCTCATTATTAATTTTTGCTATCAAGTTTGGGCAGACAGATAAGGATTTATGTTAATGTGTTCTTGTGCATTTAACTTGACAGCCATGCACTGGGATAAGCCCATGCCCCAGTGACCCTGAAGTAGGGCCAGTCTCCAGCTCCCCAGAGCCCCACCAAGCTGAGACCACTCACAAACCTACATCCTGTCCTGTCCTCAGCCAGTCCCCATCCCCTGGTAGGTGCCTGATGCCCGGGCTAGGGCTGCCCCAGTGCCCCTTGGACTGCCCAGCTCCTGCTGGGTAGGGGTGGACCCTGGCTGCCAGGCCCTGCCATCACCCACCTAGCGAGCCCTCAACACCCTAAGAGCAGAGCCCTCTGTCAGTGACTGAATCCTCAATGATTTTAACACAGCTCACTGACTGCCTTTACAATAGATCCTCATGTTTTCAACTTACATCAACTTACATCATAGAATCACAGAATGTTTAGGGTTGGAAAGGACCTTAAGATCATCTAGTTCAGACTTACCAAGTTCCTTCTTTAAATTCAGTTGTTTTCCTGCCTGATCTGTCCTTGCTTCTTGCTAGGCTGCTGTGGTGGGTTGACCTCCAGTCTTCTGCCAGATGCCCACCCAGCCACTCTCTTGCTCCCCCTCCTTAACTGGACGGGGAGAAAATAAATGGAAAAGCTTGTGGAGTGAGATGAAGACAAGGAGATCACTGACCATTTGCTGTCCCAGGCAAAACTGACTAAACTTGGGAAAATTAATTGACTGGATTGCCATTAAAAAGGAGTAGTATGGTGAGAAATAAAGACAAAACCAAGGTTCCAGTCAATTGGTATCAATTCCTCCCTGCTGCTCTCAACACTTTCCCCGGCCACACCGTGGTCCCTCCCAGCGCCGCGGGGGCACCTCTGCCGGGCGCCAGGACCATTTCCTGCCCTCCTCCCGCTCTGCCCTTAGGGCTCGCAGGGCTGTTTCTCACCCCGTTCTCCTCAGCCCTGGCTGCCGGGCACTGTTTACCCTTCCTTACCCAGGCTTTCCCCGAAGCGCCCGCCCGTGGCTGAGGGGCTGAGCGCTGCCCTGCGGTGAGGCCGTTGAAGCCGGCTGGGACCGGCTGTGTCCGGCACCGGGGAGCACCGGCCGCTCTGCACAGGCAGCCCACATGTACTATCAGGGCCTGGACAGCTGGACCCATGATACCTCAAGGATTTTAACACAGCTCACTGACTGCCTTTACAATAGATCCTCATGTTTTCAAAACGCTTTTTTTCTTTTTCCTTTTTTTTTTTTTTTCCCTTCTTTTCCCCTATTCTCAGCCCTATCTTGTCCAATCTAACCTCTACAAAACCAATGGGAGTATTACTATCCTTCGGACTAAACTTGTAATAAACAGCGCTTACCTGTATTCTGTAGATGTAGGAGTATCACCTCTGTTCAGTGGTCTAACAGTAAGTGCTCCCTGATCATGCATTGTTTACCTAATTATTCTTATTTTGTTTCTTTGGTTAGAGCTTGAGGGCAGCTGATGTGATTTAATACATCTAGCTCAGAGAATATATTAATTGGTTTTCTGCTTGGTAGCAAAGCCTAGTTATGAAACAGGACTACAGAGCCGAAAAAGCTCTTACATTCCCTCCATGCTGTTAGATTTTGCCACTCTTATAAACTTCAACTTCAATCTAATGAAGCACAAGCAGAAGTGTGATCGATTTCTCTGTGTGAATAACAATAGAGGAGTCTCTAAAACACAATTTAACATAATAAAAGCTACTATGCACAAAGCGTGTACCTCTATATTGAAACAATGCACCCTAAGGTTTGGCCAGTACTGCAACAGTATGCTGGAGGAAAAAATGATAACTACTACATAATGTATATTCAGGGCATAGTACATGATCTGCTCCCTCAGTAAGCCAGTACTGGACATCACCATTCGTAATGGTGTCTGCCATAAGGCACTGTACTTTATTTCAGGCATGGCAAAATATAGTGTTCTCTTGTGCCTTTAAATCAAATTGCTTAGAATGTTCTATAAAACTCCAGATAGTTTTGTGCAGAGAACAAGACAACTCGGAACAGTTTTTAGCATTAGTTTTTCTATTTTTTAACTAGAAATTCTTTATTTTTAACATTGCCTCCTTTACCTCTCATTTTCCACAGCAGTGATCCAGCCTGTCAAAAAAGCTCTTGTAATACTTTTCATATAGTTTCAGTCATTTTTGCTTCACTTGATGGAATTTACTATCCCCATGTGTTGTGTTAGCTAAGTACTCATGCAGAACATTTGAAGCTTGAATTAAAAGTCCATTTTTTCCCCCTGAACAAGATTCATAAATAAAAAATATAATCTTTGAATAAAATTCAGGTATTGCACTGAAGGGAAAAGGCTTTATATGTTAACACTGTGAAGACTCAGCAATTCATGGTAAAATGGCTCCAGAAATGATGAAATTCAGATTTCAAACTAAGTTCTTCAACTTTCATTAAAAAAAAAAGCACCACTTTACTTAGTTTTCTAAGGATTTCAATCAGTATCAGCTCAATTTTAATATGCAGGTGAGCTGAATAAAAAGCCCAAACATGTAGGCTGCCTTTCTGTACCTGAAATCATCACTCATAGGGTTGTCCCGCTGCCTTAGGGGAGACCACTTTCAGAATATTACATCTGGGAGACACAGCAATGTCATATCTAGATGCATTTCCTCCCCCTAACTCTAAAGTTAATTCAGCAGTATCTTATCCTACTTCATCGTTATACACTTAACTGACTGTCAATGATAAAGAAATGAAGACTAATACCAATCATTGGGATCTCATTAAAATGAACTATTGAACGCCATCAAATCACATCTAGTTATGCAGCTGTCAAAGGAATGCAATTGTTCAAATTATGGATAGTCTTTCAAGGTTGGCAATGGTAGTTCTGTTAACTGCCTTGAAAAAACACTGACAATTGTACACATTCAGCTCGTATCAGTTAGGCATTTTATGGAAGGTACCCATATTTAATTCTTTCTCATTCTTTGTGCATGAACAGTCTCTGGGTAAATAGGTATCTAACCCTGTTCAATAGCAAGACATTAGGATACCTGTGTATCCAGCTGGGAAAGCGGAAGTTCTTTACAGCTCAAATGTTCAAGTAACATCCTGATGCAATGCTCAAAATTTAAATGTGTTAAGGGTGCACATGCTGTTTGAATGACAGCAAGTTTTTTTTAAACCTGTGCTTTTAGAGTATAATTATTTCTGCGTGAATTAAATGGCTCTTCTTTGCTGCTTTGTCCCTCTCTGTTCAAAAGACCCTTATAAATAAAACAGGCTTAAAGAGAAAAGTAGATTAGAAAGAACTGCTTTGATAATGCATCTAGTCCTTTTTTTTAAAAAAAATAAATTAACCTGCTACAGAAGTTCAAAAATTGCTTGATTCCTTAGTCAGTTTTTCTAACTGACCTCAGATGCTGGAAAACATAGCCACTTCCATAAATCCACTGACTTAAAGAGTAAAAATAAGTCAAATTTAGCTGGAAAAGTAATTAATTGTACAGATTTGCACAATTTGAGAAAAAATGGCTGTTCTGCTTCATTAATCTTTGGTTCTATTAACTGATTATATATCAGATAGACACATAGAACACTCATGGAAAGTTACAGCTGCTTAAATCATGTTTCTGTGCTGAACCAACACCTGATTTCCATGCTTTTTCACTAATGTGTTTACTAAACAACAGATACAGTGGTTTTGCTCATTATGCCAAAAGAGTTGAAACTCTGTGTTTGTGCACTTTCTGGCCTTTTGTGCTTTTGAAAATAGCTGAAACCTATAAAATCCTCTAGTTGGCTTGATTAGACAGTGGCCTTTTGCCTGGCATTGATTTCAGGATTTAAGGTTTATTAGCAGGTCACCAGGGTATTTTTTTTTTCTATGTGTTCTTGGCAATTGCCCAACTTCATGAATAAGTACCTACTAAACCCAACCAGAATTAATGCCGATCTTTTTTAAAAGATTTCTGTGTTTCCTTTTTCCTTTGTCGGATTACAGAATTCTCATGTGTACACTGGTACTGCAATATATTTTACACACTTAAGTACTAGTTTGAGAATTTTTATTCATTTTCTCATACAGAAATGCATGTGAAAAAAGAAATGGAGACTGAGTGTGGATTTCAGTTAAAGGCTATTCCATATTAAAGGCTTTTAATGAAAAAAAAACAAAACAAATGAAAAACCCACAGCAAAACCAAAATAACCAAACAAGGTATTTACTGAAATAAAAGCTCATACAGTGGTTTGCAGTGTGTCCTATGAAGACATAACCATGAATGGTGTAGGAGGATGGGGAACGGGGGTTACAGTCAGTTCAGAACCCCCCCTCTCTGCCACTCCTTCCTCCTCACACCATTCCCGTGTTCTAACGTGGGGTCCCTCCCTTCATGAACTGTTCCTCCATGGGCTCTCTCTATAGGCTATAGTTCTTCAAGATCTGCTCCAGCATGGGTCCTTACCTCAGCGTACAGTCCTTTAGGAACCTACTGCTCAAGTGGTATAGACCATAGCTATATGGACCATACCCCCATAGACCACAGCTTCTCCCAGAAAACCTGATCCTGCATGGGTTCCTCTCCATTGGTGCACCTCCTGCCAGAAGCCTGCTCCAGTATGGGCTCTCCATGGGCTGCATCTTCCTTCATGTCACATCCACCTGCTGCAGTGTGGCATCCTCCATGGGCTGCAGGTGTATATCAGCTCCAGCATGGCCCTCCATGGGCTGCCAGGGGACAGCTGCCTAACCCTTGTCTTCTCCATGGGCAGCAGGGGAATGTCTGCTTCAGCACATGCAGTACCTCCTCTCTGTCTTTTCCCCTGACCTTGATGTCTGCATAGTTGTTTTTCTCACATTTTTCTTGCTTCTCTCTCTCAAAGCTTCTGTGCACCATTCTTTACCCTTTCACACCTTTATCAGAGGTGCCACCAATATTGCTAATGGGCTCAGCTTTGGCCAGTGGAGGGTTTGTTTTGGAGCTGTCTGGAACCGGCACTGTTTAACATGGGAGCAGCTCCTGTCACCCCTCAACAGGAGTAACAGAAGTCATCACCCCTGCAGCTCCGTGGCTACCAAACACTTTGCAATGTAAACTAAATACATTTGGTTCTTCTCCTTTTGCTCCTTTTGGTGAATAAGCTGACAATAATGGTCTCTGTGATTTTTTATTTTGCTGGTTATAAGTTTCTCTCTATAAAGGGCAGAAAGTAATTGTCTTATTTGATTGTTATGAGAATTCGTGTAGTATTTGCATGATTTTGAATGTTTGGTTTTAATCCGAGCACCAGTAATTAAAAAAAAAAAAAAACAACTAAACAAACAGTTACAGTTTTTCTATATTCTAATTCTGTTTTCCTTTCCTGTCATAAAGAAATATAGATTGCATTTTCCTCCACCCATTTCTGTAACTGGTTTTAAAACAAAACCACTCTCTCATGCATTAGGGAAAATGTAATAGATTCAGTATTTTTTTTGACATACACTTTAAAATATGAAGAACTGTAATTTTGAAAAATACTCCCTTTTTTTCACCATGTAAGTATGTGTTAAATGACCTGAGATGGGGAGGAGAATTAAGTACTTTATCAAGAAAGATTACATTTGTTTATAATTCCTCTGGTGAACAAGCATTCATCATTCCTCCCCATGCTCCTCCATCTTTTCATCCTGAACTATAATCCCATCATTTGCTTGACTGGCTCTCTTGAACTTTGACATTTGGTTTACTCATGCAGTGTAAAAAGAATTAAACTGGAGCACCCACACAGGTGGGTCCGTTTATCTCTACAGTCCTGGCTTCTTTGCGTCTCATTTGTCTTAATAATACAGCCAGTAGCATTAATAAGCCTAATTAGGTCACATCAGTTAATAGACTGTCCTTGTCAAAGACCAAATTTTCTCTTCAGGGGCAGAAGGGAATTGTTTCATACTAGCCCTTTTCCAGACATTGTCTATCTATTTTCCCCTTTCCCTGCAGGTCTCCTCTTCTAAACCATCACTGGGCTTAATTAGTATCTCCTCTTCCTTTTTTTGAATCTGTGAGCCAGTAATAACCTATGATGTGTCATTTTCTGTTATGTTATGCCATTACTATGCCAGTATCTTGTGCATGCATTAGTTCACATGTACAGCTGCAGATCTGCTGTCCGCTGCTGTAGTCCACTGCAGTGTAAGGCAGAGTACTGTGTATATAGACCGTTTATACTAATGCTGAATTCACAATTATACTTAGACCACACTAAAAGGATATGATCCCCGATTTTAACATGAGAAGTTATGAGCTGAATTTTTGCCATTGACTTAGTAGAATAGGAATTTATTATTTAATTTATTAAGATGCAGATTAAAATTTAATGTATCTTGGAAAGAATCACAATTGAAAGAGGATGAGACATCTGTTCCAGAACTGCTCACTCTTTTTATAATTTCAATGGTAACATGCTACTTAATGCATTTTTTTCTGTATTTTTCAAAACTCTAAGCCAGTTTCCATCCTTACTTCCAAAAGAAACATCTTTATACCTGAAGTACCAGCTTCTTTTACACAAAAAAAGAGGTTGTTCTGGACGTCACAAAGTCAATGCATAAAGTCCATAAAAGCAGCCACACTTCTGAAAATCAAACAGTCTGTATTTAGCACACAGATGGGCAGAGAATTCTCATTTCACCTTTAGTGATGGAAAACTAATAGGTCACATTTTTTGTAGAAGCAAAAATTATATGTTCATGCAGTTAAGCATGGATGAAAAAACACTATTTTTTTAAATTATTTAAATGTTTTACAGAAACTTAGTTTTTATATTTAGTAAGCTATAATGCATGGATAACCAAATGTCTCATAAGACCAATATGTACTGAATTTACCTCTTGAAATAGTTTATGTAGCAGGGCCTCGCTAATTTAAATCATAATTCTAGTGAAACCAAAGGAGTGCTTGTGACTGACATCATTGTAATATCTCATTCTGTTTTGGTTTATGAAATTCATTGCCAATGTTTTTTATTGGATTTTTGTTGGTTTTTTTTTTCTGATGATGATGACAGTTGTTTCCATTTTTTGTTATAGAAAAAAAACCCCTCATGCAATTCTTTTCAACTTTAGTGATTTTATGTCTCTACTGGTTAGTGGCATTCTTATTAAAACAAACCCAGCTGGAACAGGTAAGAATCCTTATTAGTGCTCTATAAATCCCATTTATCCTATTAATTTCTATTTTAATCGTCTAAGGAAGAGCAAAATGATGCACAAGTGATACTTTGCACAATGGTATGCAAAACAAGCATAAACAAATCAAACAAAAGCCCCAGCACGTGAGCCAACATCCAACAAAACCTGTGCTAACCCTTCCTTAAAGCAGACCCTCCAGTGCAGAGGAAGAGTGTGGGGGAACAGGCATAGGTAGCTCTGTTTCATTTCCCTCACAGCTGGACAATTAATTCACTCAGCCTCCTGGGTGGCTGGCTGATCTTGAAAGGTTTGTTGCATAATGAACATTTGCTTCGCATGTGGAAAATAATAATAACTCACATCCTTTACTTATTTTCCGTTAACAGCTTGCAGCTTCTGTAACTTTTTTATTATGATTCTGCTGCTTTTTTTTTTTTTTTTCATAAAGATTTGTGATGAGAAACTAGAGCTGCATGTCACAAGAGAGCAACTGGCTACATTATGATGAAAATCTTTTTAGAGTCATTTAAGAATACCAGTTGTTTATGAGATTGGTTGAAGTGTTTGATATCTATCTACCTGATGCAAATTCTTCTTCAATGGGTTATAACAGGGATAACAAATCAGTGAAATTTCAAGAACAGAGAATAATCTTGAACAGGGAGACACACAATAATTGTTCAGAAACTTGGTGGAAAATAGGATTTCAATGAAAAGAAGGAGAATATTTATTTATAAAATATTCTATAGCAACCAGTTACACTGGCTGCTGCATGATAATAAGAAACATTTCCACTAGAATTCATAAAAAGCTTAGGAGGAACATTCATGGGGTGCTGAATAAAGTTGTGAATAATGGATGGAGAGTTACTCTTGCCTATTCCAGGTATTTCTCAATGTATCTACAGCTGCTTTCAAAACGAGTTCACCCCAAACCATTCTATGATCCTTTTACATTTTGAAACTGTATTAGCTTATGATCACAGTCTTTTTATTCTGTACTACCATAGGTTATAAGAGGTCCATAATATCTTTGTGAAGGTAAAGCAAAATGCATCAAACATCTCCCATTAAATGGTCTGAATAGAAAGAATATGAGTTTCAGCATTTGTATTAAATTAAAGAAGCCAAAAGAAATATTGATCATGATCATGTCTCTTTTCAGAAGTGAAGAGCTCTATAACCAGTTCATAAGAAGTACACATTTTTCAGATAAATAAATGTGGTGTCAAAACCTGTGATCCTGTAATCAAACATTTAAAAGGCAAAGGTAATGCATAAACCAACCACTGTTTCTGTGTTTAATTCTGTTTCATTTTAAAAAGTATAGGACTGAGAAAAGAGAGACAGACATTTAATAATACCTTAATTATGCCTTTGGCCTTGTCTGTAGAAGAATAAACAAAACATTGAGTACAATGTCATCCATACCTGTGACATTATAAGTGCTAAAAAAAACCCCAAAGCAGCACCCTGGCTTTCTTACATCTTAACTTCCAGTCTCCTGAGGACCAAACAACATATATGGAGTTTTGTGGTTGGGGTCGAAATTTATCTGGATGAACAGAGTATCAGCAGAGGATGTTCTTAAGTACTGTTCTTTGTGAATATGGTATCTGCACACTGCAGAGCAGGTGCTCCCAGAAACTGGTGAGAATATGATTATTTAGTAATAGACATTATATAACCCATGTTGATACATTGCATCAGTTTATTACCAACACGATTTTCAAATTATTTCAAGTGTTGCAAATGGCGTTGCTTTTCTCAGATAATATCAGTTGGTTTTGTCTGGAAGCTCTTCATAAGCTTCTAAAATATTATCAGACAAATTTTCTTTTTTTATCTAATTCAACCTTTTAAAGTATGGAAGAGCAGTATTAAGACTATCTAAATAATTAAAACTAACATCCAAAATCAAGGAGTTTCCCAGCCTGTAAAGCACCTTATTAATGAGCAACATCTACGATACATTTTTTTTCATATAACAGTATTGTATGCTAGCAAAATGATGATGATGGAATTAAAGTCAACTTTTGTGGCTTTTTCCACTGAGTTATCTTCACTCTTGGTTAGACCAAGGCAATGCACTTCAGTAGTTTCAACTGAAATTACACAACTGAGTTACATTACCTCTTTGATAGCCAGGACTCAGTCACTCTAATCTCTTTGTATGTTAAGTCGATCTCATGTCATACACCTTCCCCAGAAAGCAGTAGTAGTTGCAAAGCACACATGTAGTATTTGCAGTAGTTGTAATCCTTTCGAAGGAAAATATTGCCTGTAATTGTGAATCAGACTGCAGAGACAATTTAAGAGTCAATCAAAGCCCTTCATCAACAGTCAGTCATAAAAGAGATAGAGAGCATTCCCAGGAAGAGATAATGTCATAGACAACACCATATTTATTCAAAACTTCATTAATATTCTTCAGTGCAGCCCTGCCAGGGGTCATGGGCCTTTAACTAATGAAAGAGTACAATTAAATGTGTAGCTTATTTCTTTATAGAAGCTCTACATAGTTTAAGCCTAAATCAAATACAAACTCATAAAGATACCAGCACATTAACTACACGAATAATATATATACTCTTGTTCTGACAGACTGCATTTTGGTAAAGTTCAGGTTCTAATTGTCATTAAGTTTTGCCCCAATTATCTAAAAACATACTTTAGGACTATTTACCAATATGATATAAACAATTTCTGCAATAGCAAATTGCCATTCAGGACCAAAACAGGACAAAAGATATAAAAAAAAAAAAAAAAAGGAAAAAATGAATAATTTTTCTTGTGTATCTTCCAGCACAGCCACTTCAGCAAAAGGAAGTAAAAATAAATTTCAGAAACCTCTTTTATAATGTGAACAGTTATTAAATCTCAGGTAGATTCATAGAGACATTCAGATAAGGAGTGGGTGGCAGAGATGGAAAGGATAAAACAGTATCAAGAGATAGGTGTAGCTGAAACAGTATCTCTGTTACATAAGTATGATGAAGTAATCTTAAAAGATTTTAGTAGGAAGAAACTGGGGGTGATGAGCTCCACAGGAAAGATAAAACAGTTCTCCCTTGGACAAGGCATCTTCCCCTCCTACTTCTCACCTTGCATTTTAGTCTACCAGCTGTCTTCCTCCTTTTCCTGAATTGCTGCAGGCAGATTGATGGCACTTTGATGACTTACCCTTTTGCAGTCTTTAATCTTCCTCACATGACTTCTTTCTGTTTGATGGACACTTCTGCTGCTTCAGCTGTTACTGGCCATGGATTGGTCTGTTGTCCTGTATTTCCTCCAAATTAGTCTTAAACAGTAAGTGTGGTTGTATAGTAAGACCAGTTGTACCTGTAAGAGCTGCCATTTTTAATGTTTTTTATTTAACATTGCAAACCACATCTGTTCCCCAAGGAGACAGATAGGGCACTGTGATGTACTTCTGCAGGATTTGCATCTGATCTAACTTGAAATCTCTGTCAGAATTGGGAGCTGAGCAGTGGTACTCAGTTGCAGTTCAGTTAATACCCGACTTTCTTTTAAACTCAGGAGATTCACACTGATTTCTAACAAGTAAGTTATTCTGCAACATGCAGACCATGTAATAATTTTTTCTGTATTATGCTAAGTGTAGTTATTTAAATACCATTGGCTCAAGTGAGGATGTATGTGTAGTTGATACAATGCAGTGACCAGAGATGTTTTCCTAGAACATGGTCAAATTAATGATGGAAGTGTTAAAACATACCTCACAGTATTTACAGATGAGGTAGATGTTGCACCTATGCTATAAATGATGTAATATGTAGAAGAGTTGTTAGGGAAAAAAATGCACACTATGTATTTGCTTTCAAAACAATATAAAAGAAGTATATTTCCAAGACATTCTGAAAATATTCACTTGGCTATCCAAATCAAGTCTGAAATTTATTGCTTCTTTCAAGAGTGATGAACAAACAAACCACCTGAATAGATGACGGTTTCAGTGAGAAGGTTTTACCCCAGGAGTTCTTTTAAGGATTCATATTTGTGAATATTTTGCTGTTTGTTCTGATTCATGATAGCAAAGAGCTTGGCAGACTGTTATCTAAAGCCACAAATATCACATGTAAAACACATGCACATATATGCATACAGTCTGTACTGGCATGTCAGTCTTTTCACTTACAAGAACTGCTTGTGAATGCAAACACTGTAATTTTACACACAATGGACCATACTTCCGAAATGTTAAAGCTCTCAATTTGCCAGTCATCTCTTCTTCCCTAGGACTACTCTGTGAGTGAAATACATTAGCTTAAATACTTTTCTGTAGCTCAGTAATCACAATAAAACATAAATAAATCCACCACTTCACATATATTCACTAGAAATTAGTGCTCTGATCTAGGAGATCATGCCTTTGTTGGCATTATTAACCAAAGCATGACCTGAACCTGTGGACAACAAGAATCTAGAGATGGAACTGCAGACACTGCTGACACCGTTCCTTCCTTAAGAGCTCATTTCAGTGTAAAAATAGGTAAAAAGGCTCAGGTGGTAGCTCATCAATAAGAAAATGTTTTTACCCTTCTATACTTCTTACTCTCACTTCTACTTCTCCATTACTCCTCCTTTTACAAATTATCTGCCTACAGTTTATTTGTTTACGGATTCTGCCACTGGATGTGTTTGTCGTCTTGTGTTTCACCAAACAGTTTTCCAGATACATATTGTCACATGAACTTTTGTTACAAAGCTTGTTTGGGTTATAATCTCTATAACAAAGCTCAAAGCTGTTAGGCAGCAGTTTAAGATTTTTGTAAATGTCTTTTGTCTTCATTTTGTCTTCCATCTTTTGACTGCTTTTTAAACTAAAGTTGCAACCTCAATATTTTAAAACAACAACAACAAAAAATGGGTGACAATTTTCTACCTAAGAGCAATAAAGACAGAAAGAAAATATTTAGGAAATTCAAATTTAAATTATTCCAGAGCTGAATTATGTATAAATAAATCTAAGGCATGGGCAAATTTCCATTAAGTCCTTTCAATGTTGTCTTCTCTTGGGAATACATCCCATTTTATGAAATTCTCAGATACCATGTTATGTCTACATTAGACTGTGAAAAAGGTTTCTGGATGTGTATGGGCAGCGGAGACGGCACATTGACTGCCACTATTAATTTTTCCTGGCACTATTTACTTCCTTTTAATTATTCATGCACTAGCTAGGATGTTAGGAATGTCAGACCAGATTTGCTGAAACGGTAAGTAAAGTTGCAACAAACTCAGGGGAATTAAAACACTGAAAAAGTAAAAGGTTGTTGTTTATAACAGATGGGATTTCTAAAGTGATATTGATTTAGAAAAGGCTCACTTGACAAGAAATATCACCAGATAGTAGTGGCCTTTTAGAAAAATGCTTAATTTGATAGTATTATTGCTAAAGTCCAGACCAGGATACAATACATCACATCCAAGTGAAGTATTTGCGGAAACTTTCCAGAACCCTAACAGTTCCTTCGTTATGTTCATTCCCACCAAACATAATGGGTGACTCTTGATTTCTTTACACAGGTTCATCCAGCTGTTTTTAATTTGAGGACAGAATATCACTATTATTAAGTATTATTATTAGGTATTACTAGCAGAACAGAAGCCCAAGTGAATTGAAATTTCAATTCACTTTCTCTAACTTTCTCTAACTCTGCGCTCTCATGTGAAAGAACCAAACATATTCAAGTAAAATCGAAGGCTGGATTTTAAGTTCGTTTAGGCTGCTGCTGTTGCTTCATTGAGTGAATTTATAGCAGTATTGCATTGGAAAGAAGACCCCCAACCATTGTACTTTCCCATTGCTATGAACATACTGAGAAATCTTTACTTTTATTTGGTTCCTCCATTCTATTGTGTCCCTTGCAGCCCAGCATGATCTCTATATAGACCAAGGTCTTGTCTTGATATGTCATAAATTGTTTACTGCGCTAGCAGTCAGGTAGCTAAACTACAGGCTTTGTTCACTACTACTAATCTCTGCACTTGTTTGATCTAATGCTTAACTGTTTGAGCTAATGCTTACCGATACCATCCACAGTAGTACTTCCCTGTATCATTTATATCAGATGTCCAGCAAACAACGATAAGAAAATAATATTTAAAGTACAGAAGGGCAGGCCAAATGGGAAAAAAGCATACTGACAAATATCAACATAAAAAGCGCCCAAGGCAAATTCAGGAACTTGTAAAAATTGAGAAAAAGAAAATTTTTGAAGGAATTGAACAGATTTGAAAAGGACCTGAAGAAGAAAGTACCACCATAAACACAGAGATAACAGAAGGTAAGTTAAACACTGAGTTAACACAGATGCAGCTCAAAATTTAGTCTTTCAGTTGTCACAGCTTACATCAGATTTAATTGAATAAAGAAACTTCAGCTTAGAAGTGACTGTGTCATCTAGAACAATAACAGTGTTCAGCTAAATGTTTCTTCATTTACTGTGCTATCATTTAATACATTTGACTGTCACTGAGCACATGAACAAACCCTTATGCTGGCTGGCAGTAGAGGTATTCATATGCACTTAGTGGATACCTCTCCTGGCCTTGCAAGTCCTGATCCTGAGTAAGAAGATAAAGTGATAAAAGGAACTAACTTGCCTTGATTTCAGTCACAGATGCACTGGTTAAAATATATAAATAAATGTGAAGTTATTACGAGATACATAATGAATACGTCTGCATCATATAACCATCTGTAAATTAACGCACTGATAGGAACAGATCAAGCAGGATCAAAGGAAACAATATGGTTAAGAGAAAGCCAAACCCTAAAATCCTTTCTTGTTTCAATTTTGCCATGAGTGCTGGCTATGGAAATTGAAACTTTCTTTTCTTTATAAAGACATACAGCTTCCTTTGAAAGTATCAGACTTGGGAAAACAAAATGTGGTGTCATACTACATCAAAATTCATACAAAATGGTGTGTATCAAGACTATGGTGTGGTGAAGAAGCTCCAGAAATATCAATGCCACCATATAAACCTTTTTTTTATATATATATATGTATATATATATACCTGTTTCTGTGTCGCAGAATTCAGTCATTCCTTTTACTAAGCAGCTCAGTTACAGCACAGAAACTTTATGCATTATATAGATTCTTGAGCTTTCCAAAAGTAAAAATTTCACTATAATTTGTTTCCTTTTGGCAGTTTCATCTGTTGTAGACTATTAGTCCTTTATTTTGGTAGGCATTTGTAACAAGTATAATAATTATTTTCTGGTTTTGTTTTTCTCTTCCCCTTTTATTTCCCCCTGGATTCAACTAGAGTTTGTGTTATTTTTCTTAATATATATATACTCCATTTTATGTTTCATTCTTCTTTATTTAGAGTATTAATTTATGTCATATAAGTAATTGATTTTTATCAGTCTCTTAGTTACACACTCTAATTGGTCTTTTGGTGAATATTCTGCTTTCATTTTGAAAATCAGAAGTAAGGTATCACATATGAATATTTCTGGCAATTCATCAAGACCATTTTTTCCCACTGTATAAATTAATGTATTTTCTGGCTACATTTTATGTCAGAATGGGATCCTGTAATTAATATAAAAGCCTACTCATGTCATACCTCTATTTGCCATTGTTTTTCCCAAAGCAGGAAAAATCTCATCTGTTGAGCAGAAAAAAAAAAAGTATTCATTTTGTAGCACCATTACAACTCTTCCACTTAGGAAAGTACTTAAAAACCTCAGTATATAGGCTGAAATAATGACCAGGAACAATACATGTCTATATTACTCAATTTAATGAGTAAATGGCATTCATGCTCATCCTAATTAGCAGACATGGCAAAAATAATGATATAAACCACTACTTTAGCACAGTGCCAGATATGAATGATGGAAGATGTCAGCAATTGCCAACAAAGCTACATATTCCTTCTATGTAACTAATGCAGAGAATTCTTATAAAGTAGTTACATTTTAAAGCAATTCAGTATTCTTTTACTATGTCTGTATAAATATATTTGAATATTAATGGCAGAAGGTAAAAGAATTGCATGTTTTATAACAGTTCTGCACTTCCACAGCTGTTTCTAGGCAAAGAATTTTAAAATACTTAGGACAAATTGCACAAAAACATGTAACAGACACAGAAGTCCGAGTCTCATTTTCAAATGCCTAAATAGCTGAGAGCACCTAAATATGCAGATGGAGTCTAGCTGGGATTGCAAATATTGGCCTGTGACATGTTTACTAATTAATCACTTGGACTATTCTCCACTACTTATGCAGAACTAAGAGTTGCCTGAGCTGCATGACATGTTTCTGAAGAAATATTCCACTTTACAAATAAGAAGAGTAAATAACATACAATACATTTTCTATGAGCTTTCTGGTTTAGGGCAGCATTAGCTAAGTTCAGAACCCCTGTGGGCAAAACACAGACGCTCACATCACAACATATTCTTCAGAAATCAGCTAAATGACACACAAAGTCTTATTTATTTTCCTAAAAATGAACAATGCAATCTTAATACTCTCTGAAAGGACTCTTTTGGAAATTACTTCCAGATGCAAGTTACATCTAAATTCTCTTTGGCCTGGTCTGATGCTATCTAGAAAAGCTAGGTGAGTAATCTGATCAAGCAAAACTGTTGGACAACTCAATGGACTTCTGGAGGATAAAGGCAACATGGTAGAGGGATTGGAACTAAATGATGTTTAAGGTCTCTTTCAACCAAAACTGTTCTGTGAGTCTATGTAGTAGATAAAATCTAGGCTTACATATACAGTCAGCCTAAAATACTGTAAATCTTAACTTCTAAGACACTATTTTTTCTAAAAAATGCAAAAAGTAAATAAATAAATAAAATGCCAAATTAATCCTTCCTACACAAAAATCAAACCTGTATTTTCCCCATTATGCAACATTTCAATCAACAGACACTTGAATCTGAGAGGGCAAAACGTGTGCCAGCCCTTTTTGTGCTCCTTAATGTACTGCCAGAGGCACTCAGGCTTTAAAATGATTGTCACAGGATAAGACTACGTGTAGAAGTAATTGCTGACCTACAAATGCATAGCACTACCTTAGTTTTCTTAACCTATTGTTGGTAACAGCAAAACACTCACATCTAAAATAAACCAAGCCTGCAATCAGTGGGCAGAAAAGTAATAACACTTTTTTTACATTCTCTGCAAAACATGTTCAAGAAGCAATTAGGATGAAACGGACCTTACTTATGAAAGTGTTGTTTACATATTGGTTTGGAAGATCAGGCACTAGGGAGTGATTGATAGAGAGAAGCTTCAGTGTTTGTAGAGAAGCTTGTAGACACCCTGGGAGAAACACTTTTGCCTGTTGAGCATTATATGTGAGCAGTAGAAGCAAGACTTCTAATAAAAACTTGAATAAAAAAATACAGGAGCCAGAGAATTAAAACACATTTTTCTCCTCTCCCCAGATTTATTTTCCTCTTTTTCTTACCCCTGTCACCCCTGAGCAGTACATGTGATACTCTTTGGTTAGTACCAAAGGCAATAGGAAAAAACTATCAGCAAAAGACTTAGCATTTTAGAAAGAAAACAACAACAACAACAAAAAAAGAATACATATAAACGGAGAAGCAGGAAATGAGGATGCACTTGGAATGGTATGATTCATAAAAATCAATTATTCAGAAGAATGAAGGGATCAGGCTAAAAGTGTAGATAGAAGATAATTATAGCAACAACAAGAAAAGGAGATGAGAGGAACAAAAGGGACCAGCATTGTGTCCGCATGTTGTTTTTCCCTGGCTTATGTAAACACTTCTATGGACCTTCTCATTTTCTATATGAGGCCATAATATAAGCATAGTACCTCAAGGAAGAAGGCAGCATTTCTCTGTCAGTGCTCAAAAGAGTTCTTTAATAATTAAATATCTGTGACCTGAAGCTCATCAGGCATTTAGAGTATTAAAAATAATGATAGGTTAAATGTCTATGGGGGAGCGGAGATCTCACAGAAACAGGTTAAGTGCAGTTCTGCTTCGGAATTGATTCTTTAGATATTGCCAACATAAATGTAGGATTTTCTACTAGAGGTTTTGTGTGGAATTTAATATTGAGGTTACACTACTTGTGTCATCTGGTTACTGTTGAGCCCAGGAGCATTACTTAACCACCAGGCCATACTACAGCAGTTGCTGTACAAAATTCCCCAAAACAATTTCGCCACCCCAATCTTAAACCTACTAGGTCACTAATCAAAAATCAGAAAATACAGCTTTGGAATTGAAATGCAGAGTTAAGATTGCAGATGTTTTCCTCTTTTTTCGTTTTGCTTAGAAACATGGGGGAGTTTCATATCACCAGCTTTAAGCGCTTTGAGATTGGAGACTAGTGTGCACGCATACTGCTGCAAGGCAAAGAGGCTCCTCCATGGAATGATTTCAGATAGGAGCCAAAGTTGTGGGTCCCAAATCGTTCACTAGATGATGCACTTTCTCTTGTTTATACATAGGTCCTAGACAGACTAGCCATTAGGCATATTAATTCGTAAGTTTTTTATGCTTCCCTGATGACTTAATTTATGCATCAGGGTGAACTACTGCTACAAAGCAAGCAGAAAATCTTTTAATACAAAGAAAAAAGGAACAGGTTCACTGCATCAGTGAATGAACACAGAAAATCTTCCAAAAATTATCAGTAGATCTTAATATTGCTAGTATTTTAAATGGAAATATAAAGGATCTTCATAGTGTTGTTCATGTGTTATCTTTGATCAGTTGATACTGGTGGGTCAGAGGCAGAAGAGTCCAGGTATTATTAAACAAGACATCTTGAAGATAGCTGACCCTCAGGCCAACCCTTATGACCCAGCTATACATAACTTAAGTTTCCTGAACTTGATCTTTCATATATCTGATTCCATGTACTGAACTTCTTGACCCAAAGGCTTTGTCGTAGTGTTGGTTTCCTTGTTTTCACCTACACAGCTCCAGATGGCTGAGTAATTACAGCCCAGATTCTGCTTGCCTCTCTGCAGGAGTCATGGTCAGGCAATAAGGAGCAAGATAAGCCTATGAATAGCGGACAAGTAGAATTGCAATCTGTAAGGTTTTAGAATTTTATATATGACTGCCTTGGGACATATGATCTCTCAAGTGAGAAAGCAACAAAACCATACTACTTACTTTTTACTATAACTGGATGGAGAGGAAGATATAGGGCTTTGCATCCCACTTGGAGGCACATAGATTAAGAAACCTTTCCTCTGTGATCTAAAAGGCTCAGAATTATTTATTCAGTATAGCTTTCTCAGTGGAAAACCTTCAGCAGCAGCTACATTATGATTGGGAAGATAGGTTAAAATAAATAATATTAATTTAAGCAACCTTATTGCTGTCATTGACCTTTCATTACAGTTGGGACTTACATTTGCTCCTTTTTTCTCAATCATTTTCTATACTGACCAATATAGTCAGAAGGAATGGCTGGCAAGGGCATAAGAGAGGAACTAGTTTATCTTTAACATAAACAATCTTAAAAAAAAAACAGCTTGATGAAATATTAACTTTGTGTGTGTGAAATATTACTCTTTATGATTTTTTTCATCATGGTATATTTTTTTATCCAGCCCCTGGATCTTGAAATTCTACCCTTCATGCAAATCTCTTAGTCTGCATGCAAAATGTCATGTAGCTTCTGTATAAAAGGAACTTCCTTTCTCTGTGCATGGTGTGTTATTACATATTTAGAAAACATTCAAAGATGGTAAAGGTTCAGACTACAGAGAAAAATCTTCATTTTAATGTGAATGTGGCTCTTTGCTCTGCTGGGATTTCACTTCATTGTTCTTTCAAAATGTTTCTGTCAAATGATATTTTACACAGTCTGTAAAGAGTAGAGGTAACCCACCAGCAGATGTGTTGCAGATCTTTTCTGTGTGCTTCACAGAGGATGCCAGTTGATTACACCCAGAAGCTGGCAGTCTTCAAGTTGAAGTCTTGTACATGATTACAGCTCTACTACTTCGGCAGGTGAACAGGGAATAGTGATAAGGCATAAGTATAATTCATGGAAAGTGAAAGTATGAAGAAGGTATGGTTTGTTTTTATGCTATTTTTGAAACTGATGCTAAAATACACAGCAGTGTTTTCTTGCATTGCTGCATCTCATTCTTGTCAGCTACAGCAAATAGTCTTTGGAGGGGAAAACAAGAATGTTTTCTGCAGTCACTGAGTATATAGACCACCAACTATTTCATATTTCTGTGTTTGGTCTAAATCTTCATTTCCTAACTTGTCTAGCACAGACAACTTTACACTTCCCACTGGAAGCTGGAAGCCCCAGGTAGACTCTCTCCAGTGGCTCTGTGGTAAAAAAGTATCTATGAGTAGGTGATGCATTTTCTATTTGTCATCTCTCTTAGACAAATAAGCACACAGTTCAAGGGAATATTAAAAAAAAATAAAAGGCTGCTTGATTAGAAAATGCTTTCTGATGTTAGATTCTTGCTACTTATGCAGATCTAAATTACCCTTCTGGAACTATGACTTTATCTGACAAATCAGTTCTTCCTCTGCAATTCCTGTTTTAGCTTCATTTTGCTACATGATCTTGCTTGTAAAACATTTCCTCAAAAAAAAAAAAAACATTAGGGGAATGTCAGATAATTCATCTTTCAAAATGAAACTATGCAATCAAGAACTGTCCTTCTGCTACAGGTAATTCTGACCAGCAATGGTCTGGATTCTCAATTTTGTAAAATTCTTAAACATGGTGCAAGAAGGCAAAGAATCCAATTGTAATACTTTTTGTAAATTCTGAAAAAAGATGTATTCACGAAATACACATGTACAACAACACATACAGGTTTGCTAGCTGACTTGTGAACTGAGAAGAAAAAGAGTAAGGATGTCTGCTTTAACTGGAGGTGTATCACAGAAGAGCCAGTGCCCTAGCAGGAGCACTGCATTCTGTCTGAAATAGCCGTTGCTTAAAAGGATGATTGTTGAAATCTGAAATCATTGACATAACAATCACTGAAAATCCTGATTTTGTTTTTCCATTTAATGCTTTCAAATTTGAACTCAGAGTGGCTAAGGATTGCACCGCTGTAGCTGAAAGAAGTAATATATATATATCAGACCTGTTGCTATTTTAAAGTTTATTACACTGCTTGTGAATATATCTGAGCTGTGAAATCACTTACAAAGGCATTTGTTATTATCAAATGTGCTTATAATACCAGTACATACATGTAATGTAAAAAAGGTGCTATTCTCTTGTTTTGGTTTCATTTTAGTAACTTTATGGGAAATCTATATTCTGCTACTCCTAAGGCCAGAATTCCTAGTGTATTGTAAGAGAAAAGTTGCACAGAAAAATAGGAATAATGTTGGATTTGTTTAGTTTGGTTTTTTTTTTTTTTCATTTTGTTGTGGGTTTTGGGGTGTTTTTTTTTTAATTTTTAATTGTAATTTTTTTTTCTTTATTTTTTCTTTACAGGAGAGACTACAGATCATCATATAACCATATTTTCCCTATGAATTTACCAGGAAGATCTGTCAGTTATTTTGACATACAATGAGGTTAGCACAGAATAGTGAAATACTAAGAAGAATGACTCAATTAAACACTAAATAATTGCAGAAAATCTTAATATTGTGTCTTAATGATGGAAAATTTCTTGGCCGCATAGGAATAATACGTTTGATTGTAAGACAGGAATTGCTTACAGGGCGTACACTTTTACCAGATATAATATTTTTAAAAAAAGATTTCCAAATGATAACAAATGTCCAAATAGTACATCACAAAAATGTCTGAACAAATTCCATATGAGTTTCAAAAGCCATATAAAGAGGCATTGTAGCTAAGGCAATCTTGCTGAGAGGCAAGGTATGTTAGCATGAATGCTTTATTATACTCAAAATCTGAATGGGTTTGTGTCCCATTATTTTGAATGTGAGCAGAATGAGCTCAAGTTGCTTGCAGTGTATTACACTGATACATTTTCACCACAGCACCCTGAAAGTTGTAGTCATTGTTGTTAACATTACAATTATCAACACTTCCATTCCTAATCTGCATTGGCAGTTTGTCTTGATTTTTTTTTTTATCATTGTTTTGTTTGATCAGAAGATTTTAGCAACTTTTATCCTTTGAGATACTTGTTATTCTCTCTATGCCATGCTCTCTCTCTACATATAGTATTTTACAGTCTTAGTTTCCCCTGTTTTTACACATAATATTGATCTGCCAATATCCTGTATGTCCCTTAAAGGTTGGTTTTGTCACAGCTTGAAGCAGCAGTTAGAATGTGCTGAATGACTTCCAGGGTGTCTGGCATTTTTAGCGTTTTTCGGACAGCTAAGTATAAAAGTTATAATCCAAAACCACAATTGTAAACTTAAATGAAAGACAACCATGCTTTAATCTGTTTATACAGGCTAGATCTGAGAGATCTTTTTTTTCCCACATTTATTTGCTATGTGTATATACATTCTCAGTTAATTTGTGCAGGGATTTTGTACCCTATGTCTGCTAGGTTATTTCTCTGTGAAGGCAGCCTAGTTTTAAAAGAAAATTATTTTGGTGGAGAGAGAATGTATCATAGTCCTATTTCCTGTACATCTATACAGATGTAGTCTCCCAGATATACACACTCCTACTCATTCAGAGCAGAGTTCTGGGAAATTTTTAATTAAACTAACAACTTCCTGACTTATTTGGGAAATGCTGGCAAAATATTCTGGCAAATGCAGGTTTAGGAGAACAGTTGTCTTCTGTAATCTCACAAAACAAAACAATTGCTAATGACAATCCATGACAGCTGAAGATGAGCATAGGAACACCAATTCAACAGCCAAGTCAAAACTTCCAATGAAATACTGGAACAGGGATAAACATTGCCAACCTTTGTTTACCAAGTTCTTCAAAATGCATAAGGTGTCCATGACCCTAAAGCCTGTGTCCTACTCATGTTGCCACTGACAGGAGGCTGCAGTCATGCTGTTGCCACTTCAGAAGTACCTTCCAAAAAAATATTAGAATAGTCAGTTTATTCCTTATGAGACATCTTATACAGTGAATATAGTAAACCTAACTGAAAGTGATAGTACAGTCTCTGATCTAAATTTGGGAAACAGAGTGACTGAAAAAGATCTCTCCTAATTGAAGGCTAATATTCAATGACAAATATGAAAGGAATCAATACTGCAGAGAATGCTGGTTTTCTTGTAACAATTTATAGCAATTACATGGTATATGTAGAGTCCTGTCAGTGCCCTGGTGGAACTGCATGTAATGGATCTGTCTGAATTCCAGTGAAGTAGAAGATACCTAATGATTCAGGTTTTGTCAATCTATCTTCTGCACAAAATGCTATTATTTTTAGCTTAAAAATAAAAAAATCCCAATGGTATGAAAAGTACCTGGGAGCAAGGAAATATATCCAGTTAATATAATTTACCAGTAAATACATTCCTAGTGAATCAGATTATTTACAAGCTGCAGCATACTATTTTCATACTATTATTACAGTATGATAAGATGAAAATTCTGTTAAAAAAAATAACAGTCCACTGAAAAGATGGGGTTCCAAGTTTTCATTTCATTCAGGTTTCAGGTGACGTGGCTGTTGAGCTTCCACATGCTGGGCTCCCACCATGGATCTCCTCCTCTGCACACATGTAAAGTAAATAACTTGATATTCTTGGGGTGTCATGAAGCAGGACGCTGTGCTATATCTGCATGAGAATTGATGGCAACTATTTGAGTACAAAATGTGTTTCCAGATCTGCAGTGTTGCATAAGACATACTTAAGAAATTTGTTGAATGCAGATGTGAGTTAAGATCTTTGGGTGTCTTAGGGGACAAACTCGGGAAGAAATGAAAGCATAAATATAGGAGTGTTAAAGAACAACTCCTATAAGCTAGATTCACAAGATCAGCTGTAACCAAAACTTGAATTCTATAGCTCTCTTCAGATAATTCCACTACTGCTATAGAGCACTAGCACTTTGCCTTTGAAGAATGAAACAACTTCTTTTTTTTTAAGTCAAAAAATAGAGATGGAATTGTTTAAATAGTACAAAATATAATCAATTAAAATTATATATGTTGCAAAAGACAGACCATTCTGATCTGGAGGTCTGACTAGACACTACTGCCTTTTCTTTAACTATGTATTGCCTCATTGTTAATAAATACATTTGCTTTTTTTAGATTGATCCTGTTAATGGTCTCCCCTTCATAAATATATTTGCTTCAGACAGAGTTGTAAAATTATTGTAAGTTTGAAGAAAGTGGCATGTCAAAGTTCAAAGCCTTGGCTTTTTAATTTTGCTCCAGGGAGGAAGCAATATGTGCCAGATTCTTATCAGGCTTCAGGTTTTCCCTTGGTCAGTGTGCTGGGCTGGTTTTGCTGGTGTGTTTGCCAGTACTTATAGAAGCAAGAAGTATAATGAATAGCAGGGCTAATGAAGCCTGCCTTTGTTTAGGTTTACAGTTCAAAGGATTCTTCTGTACCTAACAACATCTCTCCTCTAAAGATTCTCTGCTGTCTATCACAAAAGAGCTTTATGCTGCAGCATTGTTTTTTGGTGAGAGGGGAGGGATTATTTCCAAGGTGAGGGGACCTTAACATTGGTAAGGCCCCCTCTTGTATTCAGGCATCTGATAAAGAAATTTTAATGCCATCTATTCATTTGACAAATTTGAATAAGAGGGCTCTGGGTACTTCATGTTTTGCCTGTTCTTGGTATAAAATCTGTTAGCTGTCTGAAGCTCTAATTTCCTTCTTGCTGCTCTGTGCCCAGTAGGCAGTTTTTGCCGGGAGTAACAAACTCCCCAGGCAGGCCATGACTTTTCTTGAAGTTACTGAAACCACTTGTGTGATATGCGAGCAGGTTACCTGAGAACAGGACTCACGCATGACTTTGAGTGAACCTCTAACTGTAACTCTAACTGTTCTCAGTGGAGAACAAATCATCCTGGTTCTGAGGAGTCTTCCAAAGCATTTTAGTTTTATTATTCACTCATAACTCCTGCTGCTTCTCTGCCTAATATAACTGTTCACTGTTACACCACTGAATTTGTAGTGATGCCTGTCAGAATCAGGAAGAGGTTCCTCAAAACATCCCTCTCTCTTTTGATTAATTATCTTGTTCTTTAGTTAAAAAAAAAAGAAAAAAGGCAAAACCTCCAAAACCTATATTGCTTGTTACACCTGAGTCAAAGATTTTTGCACTGTTAAATGAAACAAGTAGTATTGCAGTAACTCATTAAGCCAAATTAATACTAAACATCCGATCTAATGATCTAACTTCCTTATTGTGGCATTCAGAAGGAAAAGCAATTGTATTGATTCTCCTGAAGCTCATTTCTGTACGTATTATTATATTGCAAAATACTATTTTCAGCTGAATAGCAATATAGAACACATAGACATATTTTTCATGTCTCTAACTTAATTACAAATTTAGCTAGAAGTTTTGCAATGTATACACACTTAAGGTTTCATCTGCAAGACACTCTCAGAGGCAGAAGAATGAAGGAAATACCAATTTTTCAAGCAAATATTCATAGCTAGCTGTTGCTATCTCTTTAGACAGTTTTTCATTGTTAGTATGCCAGGTCTCAGCTGTCATTTTTTGTCCAAGCTATCCAGATATCTTACTATGAAAACACAGATTCTGTTACCTTTACATAGAACATTGGCTTAATATACGACCCATTCATTTCACCAGAATTTATAAGTGAGGTACTATTTGATATAAATTAGTCAAACTCAAGACCTTTATCCCCAAGTTCTCATCTCCTCTAAGAAATAAAAATTGCAATCAAAAAAGTTACATCAACCATTCTAAGAAATACATATCTGATTAGGCAGTATGGATTGCTTCTGACAGCTTCCAGCCCTAAATTACAAAGCAAAGCAAAACAACCCCAACTGATTTTAAAACAAAAGGTTCTAATTTAGAACTGGAAATTCCAGTTCCAAGACAGGAGTATTTCCAATACTCCTATGACTGACCTGCATGTTGTTATTACTCGAGAGTTTCCTCTAGAAGTGACAATCCATTTAAATCCCTGTTTCTTAGGGGTTTTGTTTGTTTGTTTGTTTGTTTTTTCTTTATAGGCTGTTCTTGCATTTTTATTTTTATTTTTATTTATTTTCTCATAAACAGTTCTCTGGATGACTGCCAGCAATTATCCTCAGTTCTTTATTTTTTTTACTTTTTTTTTTTACAACAGAAGGCATGATATTTCACATCCTCAGCCTCCTTCCTTTTCAAAAGCTTCTCAGTCTTTCCTTAGTGGAGAGCATGAAGACAGCTGTTCTGAAGAACTGGAACTTAACCTTTTCTGAAAAATACTACATCCCAAAAGAGATGTTGTAAAACACAGTATTAATTTTTTTTGTAGCAGAGCATAATAGAAACATTAGACTGGGGAATAAGAGATTCACACCACAGTACCTCTTCCAGAGGCAGAATAAGAAAACTGTTTTTTGAAACGCTAAGCTATTTGTCCAATTAACATTTTTGGCAATACTCATCTGCATGCTCATAAAAGCTCTGCTTCCAATTCCATTTAATAAGTAGTCAAGAGCAAGAATATATAGCTTATTTAGATTTTAAATGCAGGTACCTTTATTCTCAACATCCCTTAACCATTTTTACCTCATAACAAGGGATGTCATGAAGCTTAGGATTATAAATGTATACTGAAATAAGGTAGAAATATTCATGAGGAAGATGAGTAAGTTTTCATATCTTAAGGAGGGGAATATTTATGTGTGGGGAGTGGGTCACACAGAAAAAAATTAGGGGAGAAACAAAAGTTGAGTGGATTTTACTACAACTTCTATTTCCCCTTCTACATGATCCCCTAATAAAGCTGGCTTAGTGTTTCAGACCAATTGTTCTAATTGCTATCATTATGGTTCTTATAAATACCAATGCAGATTTTTTTTAGAATGACAGAATTTAATTTTAATAATTTGCTTATAAGTATTACAAAATTTGCACTTCAATTCCTAGAAGAACGTCTGACATAAGGTTTAAGAGTTATTTGATTTTTGATATGTCTATTCTAATCTGTATTTCCTCAAGAAAAATTAAAGCCAAGAACTAAAGTTATTTTATTTCACCTAATAATTGTGAACTGTTGAGTAAATAGTGCTCTGCTATGCAGTCACTCACCTAACAAAATGTACCCTTACGAAATACTAAAATATTAAAATATTCCAATTTCATTGCAACCTATAATTTGGGGGTATTTTACCAAAGCTTTCTGATTTGTGAAAAATAGCTTGTTAGCTGTATCTGAAAGAAATTCTCTGCTTGTTTAAGTGCAACCTGTCAGTGACGCTGTAAATGTAGACTGAAAATGATAAAATAAAAAAAAAAGAAGAAAACAAGTATCTTTTCCTGGGTTTTTTTTGTTGTTGTTGTTGTTTTTTTAACTTTATGCTTACAGAGTATGTATTATGCAAGAGAAGTTTTTAGTCTCACCTGTATAGCAAGTATGTGGCAGATGAAATGCACTGTGTGATCAGACCAAAAGTTTCATCAAGCCCAATTCTATGTCTTGTGAAAGTGGACAATTACAGTTGGTTAAGGAAAGAGCCTTCTCCTGCTTTACCCTCCTGACTTCTCACTGATGGTCTTCTGGAGCTTTGAGTTTCACCTACGTTTTTATTTGTAATAGTTACTGCTCAAGCTCTTCTCCATGTATGTTTTAGTACCTCTTTAAATCTATTTAGACTAATTCCCTCCCACTGTGGAGTCTGGGATGTGCTTCCCTGGCAATGCTGCTGCTGTTAGTTAACTGACCTCGTGACTGTGGCTTTGTGCACCACTCAGCTTTGCTCTAGAAAAGGCACAGGAATGGCCTGTCTGCTTCTACCAGTTACAACCTCACTGAAGTCCTGTGAACTAAGTTAGAAGACTAGCATAAACTAAATGTTAACTGTGTGATGTCAGAGGAAATGCAATCTCCTGGCAAAAGTGGAATGGTCCCTGGGTTGTCTACTGAAATAATTGGGTTTTATAAGGATTCCTAAACAGTAATTAAAATATTTATGAAAACAATATGTTCTTACACGTCTTAGAAAAAAAGGTTTGAAATGTCTAAAAGAGACTACTGAAGTCTTTAATTCTCTAGGTACAGCAAGATGTAAATTCCTAACATACATTCTTCTTTTTGATCTCTGTATAGTGACATTTCAAGAGCCTGACCTATGGGAAACTTTTTTGAAGAGCCCATTTTTTACCAGCGTTCAGGGTGAAAAGAGCAAAACCAAGGAGATAGTTTACATTCTGCATTTAAACAACAGTTGATTGGGTGATAACAGTATTATTTACCCACTGGCAGGTGGACAGGTAATCAAAAATTTATTTGCTGCAGTGAGATTTGTATTGTCATGAGAAAATAGACAGCAGACACAGCAATTTGAAGTGGGAATCTGTACAGATTAGGACTCCTATCCACATAGGTACAGCAGCAATACTGCCAGCTGGTAGATTGATTTCATTGCAGCATCATCACTGAGCACCCGGCCTAGGCTACACCAAGGTAGTCTCTACGTAAGCCCCTACTAGATGAAATGGCAAAGATAGCATTATTGTATAAGTATTAACAAAACATTTGCACAGAAAATTATGAAATAATAGCTATTGCTTCCTAGAAATTTAGAAAGAAAATATTATATTGAGACTACAGCTAAACTACATATTCATAGAATTTATGGTTTGCGGTTTCTTTTAAACATATAAGATACAGTTTGTAGTATTAATACTGTTTGAAAATAAAGCAAAATCTTACAGTAAAGCAAATCAGTAAAAGCAAAATAAATGAAGCAAAATTTCAGCTGAATATCACAAACATTTCTTTTTATGAAATCCATGACAAAAAGGACTTAACATTTCTATGAATTAACTTCAATTAAGGCATTATCTTGAAGGAAGTTCGAGCTCATTCACTTTCACTAATAGTGTATTTACATTTCATTGAATTCTTCTTTTCTTTTATGTTAAAAAATACAGTTCCAATTATGATGAAGTCATAGAAATGTACTCATTTTGAAGTGCAGTCTGAAATTCAGATAATATATCTTTATTAACAGTACATAGAGTTAATTTTACTCATAATTCAGTTGCTCCCTTAAGAATTTTTATTCAAAATAACTTGAAGTCTTATTATAGCAATGCTGTCAAGAAAATAAATAGTGAAAATAAGAGTTCTGAAAGTTAGTTACAAAGTACATTTCGTAGGAAGGAGCTATTGATAGCCTCTCCATTCAGCTGGGTGAGGTTAGGTGAACCCATATAACCAGCACTTCGCTCAGCCTCTTCTGAGAACAGTCCTACAAACTAGAGTTCTTCTACTTATGATTTTTGGGTTTTGCCAGAAAAGTAACACTGGGGAATGTATCATCTCATTCAAAAGGATGTGAGCAAGCTCTGAATCTCAGAAGACAAGAGGAAGAAAAGTCTAATCTTTTAGGCTGCTACTAGCGCAAATTTGCTTTTTTATGGTGCCATGCATGTGGTATTTTAATTTTTTTTTCAGTTTGTTTTTAACTGCAGGGTTGGTTTTTTGTTTTATTTTTTGTTGGTTTTTTTTTCATTGTGTTGTGTGAGAGGGAACTCCTAGTTTATGTTTCATTTGTGTGTCCAGTTATTAGAATCATTACATTAATGCCAGGGTCTTGTCACAATTTCAATTAGAACAGCTGTTGTATACAAGCAATTAGACATCTATGCAGCAGCTTCCTCATTGCTTATTGCCATTTACCATTCTGTTGCTGCAATTAGACTAATAAGATACATGTGTACTGTGCCTTCCATGCATGGGTTGTTGAAAAAATAACTGCTCATAACCTCTTCCAAGACAGGTAAAATGCCAATTTATTCACCTTACCATGTGGAAGCTTACCAAGCAGCTGGCAGTCTGCTTGAACCCTGATTTGCCTCCAGAAGGATGAAGGACAGAAGGTAGGTAGCCAAGAGCAGTCATACTAAACTTTGTTTTAAATTGAAAAGAACAGAGGGTTAAAGGAATCCACTAAGAAGTAAATATATTCTAATCAAGAGGGCAGAAAAGTTAGTTGAGAGGAAGATGAAAGAACTTTACTAATATAACAAGATGTTGTGGGATCCCAAGGCTTTTGGGTTTGCTGTAAGAAAGCTGAACAGAATGGTGATACAAATAAGTTCTATAGTTTTCCCCTCCCCTGCATGAATATGGTGATATAAAAAAGCCAAATTCATACTGTCAATTTTATTCCGTACAGAAACAAAGAAAGGAATCACCCTGTTAATCATGGCTACACTGCATTACTGTATACATATGGGATTTGATTAGTGCAGATGTTTGGCTGGAATGAAGTTATGGATCAGACTGAAGTAGCTCTTCTCTAAACTATCAAGCTACTCAGCTGAGGGTTATTTAAGGTCAAATGAGGGATATGAAGCATTCTCTCCTCCCACAAAATTCAAATTAGTCTAAATGTTTTGCTGTATAATCCCCCATTGTCTCTGATTTGTGCCATTAGTCACTGCAGGACAGGATGAACAGGTGTGTTACACAACCATACTGTGAACTATACTGAGTTTCAACAGTATTGCCCTGGTTTAAGACTTCACTAAGTGCAGCACAAGCATCCCACGACTCTCATTTCCAGGTGCAGTTCAATGAGCCGTGGGCCTCATAGGCAGTAACACTGAGTAAAGAAACTCTTGCCACTTCTCATTCCTGTCTCTGCATTGAAGTTTGCCTCCCCTCTAACCTCCCCTGGCAAAGGCCAAACAGATACGTAGGAAACATTAAGATGAAGTGAGCATACCACAGCAACATTTACCCTCCCTGACCCTTTGTTCTTCAGTTTGTTTTTAACCAAGATTAGTTCAGTGGTCTGGGTTACAGATGAGCCCTTTAAACAGTTGATTTGACAAAATAAGGGGCACTTTAAGGGTAGGTATCAGCAAGCAGAGGAAGAAAGGTGAATGTGCTGCCAAACCCAGAGTCCCATTGGACTACATATTCAAGCAAAGTGATACAGAAAGAATTGAAATTATGATCAGTCATCTGTCTGATGTCTTGGGTTCTGTGCTACCTGCTTTGCACTATGCAGAAAGAGTTGTGCAAGGTGCAAAATAACAGAATAAAATGTTTCATTGTAAATATGTATATCACCTTTTAAATCAGTTCAGATCTTATTTATACACCCATTTACCTGTGTGTAACATTTAGTGTTCATTATTCCATTATATTTCATTATATGTAATACTGGAACCCATATTTTACATAGCATTGAATTTTAATAGCATGATGATCAACTGAAAGATCATGGCAGTCAGGTGAAGTTTCGGACGACTGGAAAAGGGGCAATATAACCCCCATTTTCAAGAAGGGGAAAATGGATGACCCAAGGAACTACAGACCAGTCAGTCTCACCTCTGTGCCTGGCAAAATCTTGGAGCAGTTTCTCCTGGAAGGCATGCTAAGGCACATGAAAAACAATGAGGTGGTTGGTGACAGCCAGCATGGCTTCACTAAGGGG
>WTXV02058337.1:0-25506 GCA_009823435.2 Nymphicus hollandicus
GCTTGGAGCAAGCTGCTCCAGTGGAAGGTGTCCCTGCCCGTGGCAGGGGTTGGAACTGGATGAGCTTTAAGGTCCCTCCCAACCCAACCCATCCCGTGGGTCATAGAGATCATAATTTTTGACATTTTTCCTGACTTCTCCTCCCACCCTCCAGGACAGGGAGCGTGCACCAGTGGATGGGGACATGCGGGGAAGTGTCACTGCCCCGGTGGCAGCGCAGCCTCAGCCGACCAGGCACGCGCTACCGGTGAGAACACCCCACAGCCCCTTTGCCGCGCAGTGCTGAGGCTGCGTGCTCACCCGTCAGGTAATCCAGCCCCTCCAGCAGCTTCTTCTCTCTGGAAAAATCCAAAGCAAAGTTTTCAAAGGCATCATTAAAATTGATATCTGGTATCAGAACTTGGGAGGAGGCGGTTGCCATGGCGACCCTGGAAAAAAAGAGGAGCCCATCAATACACATCAGGGTGCTGGATGCTCCCGGTAGTGCCAAGGCTGGGGATTGGTGGGGACGCTGTGGGATACCAGCTTGTACCTACTACCCCTGCTCCTGCCGCAGGAGGGTGGCCTGGCCTGGGGTCAGGTCCCACAGAGGTGTGGAGGCTCCATCCCTGGGGGGTCCCAGCCCCAACTGCCCTCCAAGCTCCCTCTGGATCAGCATTCCCACCCCTTCCCCCCCCGGAATGATGTTTGCTCCAATAGATGTTCAGCTTCGTGAGGACCTGCCACGCAGCCCCTGTCCAGTGATGGCTGGGCACCAGGGACACCCCAGAGCAGCATCCCTGGGCAGGTCCCTGCGACCAGGGGCAGCTCCAGCCACATCCCACCTCTCGGCCACATTCCTGGCTGTCTGCAGGAACCGCGCGTGGTCGTTCTCCTTCAGGATGTGCTCTGCCTGGTTGATGAGGACCGTGGATCGCTCCAGGCACTGCCGGCAGTTGGCGACCTGCTGGGCCAGCTTCCGCAGCTTCATCACCTGCGAGGGGGGCACAGCGGGGTGCAAAAAGGGGCTCAAAAGCCAGCACGTGGCCTGGAAAGCAGAGGGGAGACCCCATCCCAGGCCAGGGGCTGCTCAGGTGAGGCAAGAAACAGTGAAACTGTGCAGAATCGTCCCCACGGACTCTGGGGAGGGACAGCAGCAATGCACTCCCTATGCTCAACCTTGCTTCCAGGTGGGAAAGCCTCAGGGAAAAGCCCCAGCGCTGCTCAAGTGGTCCCCCAGGAACGTGCCCATGGCACCAACCAGAGGAACTCCATCTCCTGTCCCTCACTGGCAACCCAGCATTGAGCCGGACTCATCCTGTGAGCACACAGCAGCAAAGCTAAACTAGGTCCTCTGCTCCACATGCAGAGCACACACAGCATTCCCAGCCTGCATGCCGAGGGAGCAGCTGTGCGCTGTGGCTGTGCTGCTCCTCTGCAGCCCTCACGTTATCTCCTGCTTCCTGTTTTTAAGGCAGGACCGGTGCACATTAAATCCTCATGGACCTGACGTGACAGCAGCTCTTGAAGGACCTGCCAGAGCTCTTGCTTCCTGATGGATTTCCAGACCACATACTCCAGGGGGTATGGACTGACAGTGGGCTGCAGGGCAGCGAGCGAGAAGCTGCCATGGGAGGTGCTCCGGGAGCTATGCCTGCCCTCTGCTGCAGGCGAGGATAAGCCCTGGGCAGAGCTTGATGCGGGATGCCGCAGGGGAACAGCCTTCCCCATTCCCGAGTATTGGAGCTCCCAAATGGCCCAAGAGGGTCCCCCAGGCCTCAGGGCTCCACACAGACATGTCCCACGTCATGCTTTCTGCTGCAGGTCCATGCCACTGTAGTGGAGGGAGAGCTGGGGACAGGTGGCAGAGCCCCTGTCCCTGCCCGCTCACTGCCAGCTGCCCGGAGGGGCTGCAGCAGGATGCGCTGAGGCTGAGGGCAGGAGGTGCAGGTGCTGTGGCCAGGGGCCAGCGTTACTGGGCCAGGCTGCGACACCGGCACCTGTAGAGCCCCAAGCACCGGATCTGCACTGCGCACAGAGTGCTCTTCAGAGCAGCTGCCTCCTCCTCCCACATCCTCCACAGGCATCCCTTCCCTGGCCACTCTTCCAGCACCACGTCCCACTGTGATCAGGTTGCTCCATGCATCCATCGGGCTGTTTGTCAGGAAAACCCACACAGAACAATGGAAAACCAAGCGCCAGTTCAGTGGGAAAGTAGCATTTCTCGAGCTGCAGCTGGAGCGCTTCAAACCGGCTGCAGTGCCTGGAGCTTCAAACCAGCCAAAGTGCCCAGAGCTTCCTCTTGTCTCCTGTGTTCGGAGCTTTTTAAGCTCCCCGGTGTTTGTGGCTGGGGCTCCTCGCTGCTCAGAGGTGTCGAGAGGGATGGGGAAGGTGTCCAGCCTCCTGCAGTACTGGGACTGCAGCTGGGCACCGTGGTGCTGCAGACCCACACGGTAACAGCCCCAGCCTGATTTCACCAGCAAAAAGGCTCGTTCCAGCTTCCAGGTGTCTGGAGTTACCTGGTGTCATGGTTTATCTTTGGAAACCAGACCCAGTCCCGTCCCCAGGACACCCAGTACCACCATGCCCATATTCATTCCCCACTGGTTCAGTGCTGGGTTTGCAGCTACATGGGCACAAGCTTGCTGCTCCAACCCTGGCTATAAGCAGCCGAGCATTGCTCTGCGGGTGGGTTTGGGCACTCACCAGGGCCTCTCCTCCACCCAGATGCCAGTTTGTAGGAAAACATCATTTTTGAGCCTTCCAGCTCCCTGCCAAGCACGGCTGAAACTGGACAACGTGGCCAGAACATGGTAAGGGGCGAGGTGGGAAGTGAGAGGCAGACAGACAGATGGACCGGCAGAAGGCACCGTTACATAAAATATGTTCCTGAGGTGGCTGGGATAAAAGCAGCATTCCCAAGCTTCCACCCCAGCCGAGGGGTCCAAGCATTGCGCTGCTCTTGCACTCGCAGCATAGCCTGCTCCCAAACCTTCACTGGTGTACGTGGGGCGATGTCAGCACGTGATGGATGCAGAGCTGGACCCTGATGCACCTCTGAGCTCGGTAGGAAAGGTAAAGGGCTCATGCACGCTCACTGTGAACTCAGAGCTGCAGCCTGTCCCTCTGTCCCATCCCTCCAGCCTTTGCCCATCACATAGAAACCACTGGGAAAGCCAGAACCAGAGGAAGGGTTCAAACATCCCCCCACCTCCCCCTGAGAAAGGGGGGAGAGGTGCTGCAATGCAGAGCATGTGCCTCTTCCTCATCTGCAGTGCAGGGCTCGGGTGGCCCTTCAGCATAAATTCCACAGTATCCTATTAGCACCGCAGAGTTAGAAAAGCCCTGAGGAAACGTCTGGCCTGATCCGAGCACTGCACCCATTTGTCACGTTCATCAATGTGCCCTCCCTCCTCCGGCCACGCCAAGCACGTGCCTTGTCCTTGGCAGGGGAGCCCTGGGGACAGCAGCAGCCGCAGCAGGGGGGGATACCGGGACCTAGGCCCCATCTGTGGGGCAGGGAGATGAAGCTGTGCTCACACCAAAGGCTGCCCAGAGCAGCTCAGCTCCTTCATGCCAAGGCAATAAGCCACTGTCAGCCCCTCTGTGTGTGTCCTGCTGGGACATCCCAGCCCCACGGGCGCAAGAGGGGACCCTGGAACCATGGTTCAAGCTCTCCAGTTCTCCTTACCTTCGTCTCCTTGATCTTGACAGCAATGACCTGCTTGCGCTGGCGGATGATCTCCATGAGCTCATCACACTCCTCCATCAGCTTGGCCTCATGCATGGCTGTGTTCACCTGGCCAGGGCATCAAAAGCACACGTGCTGTTAGGAGGGACATGCTCATCCCTGAGCCCAGCAGCCCCGCAGCTCCCCCACCTCAGACTGGGGGACATGCAATAGGTGTCCTCCATGCTTGTGGGCATCCAGCTGGAGGATGGAAAAAGGCTGGAGAAGGCTGTGAGTCCCTCCTCACTGCAAACCCAGGGTCAGCGCTGGGTGCTGGGGCTGCACTGGGTGCTCACGGGGCACAGGCTCCTCCACAGGTACTGCCCCTGCTTGGGGCACCGGCTGCGGGAGCCAGGCTCAGCCCTAGTCACAGCTCCAACACTTCCCAACAAAGCCTGTGCAACACCGGCCGGCTCCAGCACCGGAGGCTCAGGAATCTCCCCATCTCCCTGCATGTTTCGGGTTGCTTGGCACAGCACAGGCAGAGGTTTCAGGCCTCTGCCTCCAGGACAGACCAGCATCCTTGGGGGGATACACTTCACAGAAGGGGTTCAAGCCCTGTCACTCAAATCCATTAGTGCACTAGAGGACATGGATAGGCTGTCTTCATTCCATATCCTCGGAGCTGTGTGAAGCAGTGGGGAAGTCTGAAGGCAGCCCAGAGTTAAACACAATCCATACAAGAGCTTTTTTTAAACCTGGCCAGCAGCTTATGCAACTCCGAAGTGGGAGACAGCCGATGGGCTGCGAGGACAGCTCCAGCAGGAAAACAGAGCAGGGTCTGCCCCATCTGCTGCGGAGGGGGAAGGAGAGCAGGGGCTGGAGCCTGCAGCAGTCTGTGCCGCCTTGCAACCCAGCTGTCACAGGGGATGCTGGCAGCGCGCTCACCCCTGTGTGCAGCAGAGGTGGCATCAGCCAACCCTCCCGGAGCACAGATCAGGGCTGTGTCTGCAGCCCCGGTGTTTGCTGTTGCCATCGGGAGGGAGACCTGGGTGCAAAGATCCCAGAGGAGGAGAAGAGATCCCTCAGCAGGAGCCAGGGTGAGACCCCGGGCCCCCACTTCCATTAACCCCAAACCTGAAAACCCACCGGGGGCAAGGGCTTTGCAGCTTAGCCCGCACCCATGCTCTGGGAGGCTGACAGCAGATGGGGGCATGGAGGCCACCACAGCCCTTCCTCAGCAGCCTCCTCTCCACAAAGGAGCATCCGAGGCCACGGTCCCAGCCCCCAGTGCCAGCAGAGCACGGAGCAGGGATTTCAGGCCAGCACTGCTCAGCCAAACACCATCCAAAGCACTTTTCATTAGGATGAACCTGTTCCCATAGCAGGTAAATGCTGCATTTGAGGTGAATTCTCAGCAGGTGCTATGGCTGTAGGAAAGCCGGGCATGGAAGAGCTCTTAGACATAAAAAGTGGGGGAAAAAATATTTCACTCTTCTCAAAGCATGTGTGGGAATGTGCTAGGGACAATACACCCCTACAGCAAAAAGCATGGTAAAACTCAAACCTGGAGACAGGCATTGCAGCTCGCGGAGGGATGAGGAGCATGCCTGCAGCCCGAGGTGGGACTCGGCACACATAAACCTCCTCCTCACCCAGGCAGTGGGAACTCAGCTCTGAGATGGAGTGGGGGACCCCAGCCCACCCCAAAGCCATCCACAGGGTCCAGGGGACATGCACCAGGCCAGCTCTGTGCAGCAGAGGGCGAGGGCAACGACTTCTACTGCCCGTGACAGGACACTGGGGTGCTGAAGTACCCACCCTGGTGCTTCAGGCTCCCTGCAGGGCCGTTACCTGCTCTCTGTGGTCTGCATTTCCATCACTACCACAGGATGTGCTCCCTTTGCCCTCTCTCCACAGCAGCTCCCATGCACCATCCCCAAGGGCTGGCCTCCCTCCTCTGCACCTCAGGGTGCCGGTGCACAGTCCATTGGACATCGTGTGGGACTTATACTGGACGTGGGCAGGGTGCTGGGATCGCAAGTGTCTGCCTATGCACACCATCCCCAGATAGCTTCAAAGCACAGTCCCCGCCACGCAGCCTCCAAGGGAAGTGTGGAGGGGCAGAGATATTTTCTACTTCACACTTCAGTGTGCTCTCTGAAGGGCAGGGCTGCATATTTAGTAAGGCTGAGAAATGAATTTCAACTGTTATTTTAAGCAGAGTGACTGACAAAGCTGAAAACTCCAAAACTATGTAGGAAATGGCAGCCTGGGGGGCTGAAACTTCCAGAATCGGAAAGAAACACCAAATAGCTTTCAGTTTGTCACAGGTCAGTCCACAAGATGCTGGAGCTGGACCCAGAGGAGGAAGTTTGGAAGGACATCCACATGCATCCCTGCTCCATCCCCACCGGGGTCACAGTGTCAAAGCACGACCTTTCAGAGCAGTGAGTGCTGCTGATGGTCACCAGGGCTATGGGGGGACATTCGGGCTCCCTCTCTGCCTGCTGGACACCTGCTTGCTCTCTATGTACCACAGTCCCCCTAGACCCGCTGGGAGGAGGCAGCCGATGCTTCACCAGCAGTGCCGGCTCAGGAAGCTCTGTCCTTCATCCTCTGGGAAGGTGCTGGGTCAAGGAACCGCTGCTTAATTTATCAACCAGAAACCACCAATAGCCCATTAAAACAACGCTCCTTTTGACAGCCTCTCTCGTGTTCCACTTCAGCAAACAGAGCTGCAAATTAATTTGCCATTAATTGCTATGTGCGCTTTGAAGCAGCAGCGAGGTGTGAAGCATCTTCCTCTTCTTGAGTGCTTTCCAAGCAGAACATCACTTCTGAACTCCCGGCGCTGGGGCCACAGCCAAGATGCAGCATCAGGCTGTGGCACGAGGCAAACAAGAGATGCCTGATTGCACACCAGGAACACAGAGCGCTTAGAGATCAAGTGGTGAAAGCAGCAAGGTCAGCAGAGCCCCTCTCCTCAGCAGGATTACGGGTGATCTCCTCTCTTCTGCCAGTGCTTGCTGTAATCCCCTCCACAAAGCCTTCCCCCTTGCTTCCAGCTTAAGCCTGAGCATTGCTATTCCTCTGCAGAATGCCGGGCAGCACAGGAGAGACTGCAAATGCTGCCTGGCAGCAGGGAGGAGGCCGAGTGCATGTGTTTAGGAAGAGGATGGGAAGTGGGAATTCCGGCTGCTGCAAACTGGCAGAAAAGTCTGGGACCAGCCTTGTCTTGCAAGCGGAAGCTGCCGGGGACGGAGACAATGTCCCTGCTTGAGCCAGGGACTGGGGATAAGTCGCTCTACCCACACTTCCAGACGAGGAGCCTGACCCCAAACAGCAACTGAGTTAGAGATGAGGAAAACAGCTTTAACAGCGAGGTTCAGCGAGGACCAGTGCTGCACCGGCCCAACACCAGCCTGTGGGGAGGGTCCGTGGTGGGACAGCCCAGAAAGTACACGGGAGATGTGTGAAAATTACAGCCACTGCCCCATGATACAGAAGTGGGGTTGTAGCCTAGGGACAGCCAAAACCACCCTTTTCCCTCCCCTCAGAGCACTGGAAGTGAGCAGGTCCCCCCTTCCCGAGCCAGCCCAGTGGCTGGTGCCTCTTTCCAGTGGCTCCCAGTCACACCTCCCTCTCCTTCAGACCCTGCAGACCCCTAGAAGCATCCCCACATCCTCCATCAGCCTCCTGTCGCACCTTAGCACCAGTGATGCTTCCCACCATGCTCACCTCCATCTCCAGGGCAGCCCCTGAGAAAGGACACAGGAGCGATGCCATGCATCCCGCCATTCCCACTGGTGCAGCTTCCTCATCACCCTCCCAGCCCCTGACCGCTCTCACCAACCTCCACTTGCTGGCAGATCTGTATGAGCTTGGCCATCTGGTTCTCCAGTTCGCTGTTGCGCTTCACCAGGTTGGTGAGATTCGTCTCCAGCGTTTGCTGCGAGAACCAGGAGAGGAGGAAGAGAAAAAGCAAAGAGGTCAGCAGAGACAGGACCCCCTGTCCCAGTGCCCCAGCCACGACCATTTCCCACCCCATGCGCCGCCCGAGGGAGCCACAACTGGAATAACTCTGGAATAACAGCTTGGATTTCCTGGCAGCTCCTGGTGCGCTGTGTGAGCGCTCGGCACCGTGGTGGCCCTGGGGAGGTGACAGTGAGGTGTCTGCCCTTTGCTGCTCCTTTGCAGCTGTCGGAGGAGCTGGGGCTCTGCTCCTTCCTGCAGCAAGACCGAGCGTCTCCTGTGCTCCCTGGAAAACTTTATGGTGAGCTGGAATAACACCAGGAGTATCTTCAGTATCTCCAAAGTGTTATTAAACCACTTGCGGCTGCTGAACCCTCTGACACTGGGGGGAGACCAAACACGCTGCTCCTCCGGTTCCTGCCCGGGAAGAAGCCAGCACAGCTGTTTCCATCATCCACAGATCTCATCCTGCTTCCTTACTGTATTGTACATGGTAAGGAAGCAGGACAAGATCCTAATGAACCACGGGAGAGGCATCTCTCTCCCCTGCAAACCATCCCTGCCAGAGCAATGCAGGGATGGGCAGAGGGAGCAATGTGGCAGCTCTGGATTGGGCCAGGGCAGCCCCCGTCAGACCCCACTGTGGGCTGCTGTACGGGCCTGGAGCAGAACAGGAGAATGGGCCTGTTGGAGAAGCTGTCGATATCTGCAGACATGCAGTGGGCTGGTGTTCTTCTGGATATCAATAATTTAAGTGACACCACATTTCCATTAAAATATGTGGTTCCACTAAGAGGAAATGCTTTATAACAAGCGCTTGGTACCTGTTGCAGCACTTGTTGGGAAAATGATATCCTATTAATATTTTAAACGTCAGGGCTGGAAAAGGATCCCTGCGGTGCTTCATTCATCCTTGGCTGGAAACTGCCGTCCAAGGCATCCATCGCGGCTGCAGCAGGCCCAGTACCACGGCTAATTGGGGGGCTAGTTAGCCAAGAGAACTTGGATCACAGTCCTGGAGCATGGGCAAAGCGCTCATTCCTGAAAAACCACTGGCTCCCAAAATAGCCCGGGCTCGTTTGCAGTGCTGCAGATTGCAGCCAGCGGCGGGTGAGGCAGCACTCAGGAGCAGGCTGGAAAATGGAGTAAAACCCCGGGTGCCTTCATTAAGAGGAAGTGCTTTGCGCGATGGCGCGGTGTCCATAATGAAGCAGCAGCTGCTGGTGGCTCCTCTCCCTACAGCTCAGTATCATCAAACACAACCTGTTGCAGGCACCCAACACCTCACTTGCTGATCACCTCCTCGGCCCTCCCCACTGCACTGAAGGTGCAGCTCTGAAATAGCAGCAGATCCGTTTCCACATTCCGGGGCTGCTGTGGAGGGCGCATGAGCTCGAGGTGCGTGTTTTGAAGTGCACGAGCCCAGCGCACACCCGCAGCATCCCACGTCTGCCAGGAACAGCATCGCTCCTCCCCGTCCATCAGCACCCACAGACTGCCCCTGAGCACCCATCCTCCAGCGAGCGGTGCTGGAGCAGGGGCTGACCTGCACTAGTGACATCTCCAGCACCAAACCCCTCCTTGGCTGCACCTCTGGCTGCTGCAAGCCCTCGTGCCACACGTGAACACACAGATGGAACCATTTCCTTCTGTTTGATGAGCTAAAACAACTGAAATGCACCAGAAGCTTTGATTACAGCAGCTGGTTCTTCTGTAGGTACATATAAATTACAGCAATTATAGGGGTTGTTTTTTAATTGCATTATAACATGTTCATAATTTCCCCACATTCTGGCCTGAAGTACAGACAAGCCCACTGCTCTACCATTGGGAAGAGAAGAGAGAAAAAGAGAGGAAAAGGAAACTCCGTTGTGTCCTTGAGCAGAAGGCATTGGTGCTCAGTGGGATGAAGTGATGGAAACCCTTCACCAGGGAGAGCAGGACCAGGGATGGAGAGCACATGCACATGACAGTCCCCATGGGAACCACCTGAGCCCTGCCCAGGCTGAGCTGCCCCGTGCAGCTCCCAAATCCCCCTTCAGGACCCATCCCTCCCCAGCAGCTCTGACGCGCAGCTCGGGGGCTGCACCCTGTTTACCTGCTGGTGACCGGATGCACAACAAACACATCCAGGGCCCAGCTAAAGGAGCTGAGTAGCACAGCACCGATGGGCAAGTGCTGACCTTCATGTTCAATTTAGTCATGTGCACGATGTGCCACAACTCGATTTTCCTCTTCCTCCAAATACCAAACAAGCAGCTGAACCAAAGGTGGATTTCTCTGCCTGAAGCCAGCAGCTCTCCTTCAGCAGAGGGAACCCCTGGGAGTGGGACAGGAGAACCTGGAGTGCCCTGGGGAAAGCCTTGCCATGGGAGTGCACAGGGTATTGGTTGCGTGAGGACCTGCTGCTGCTGCTGCGGGTCTGTGCTGATGCTCACTCGCAACCCAACAAGCAAGAGGGCTTGGAAGGGTCTCGTGTGGCTCTGCCCTGTTACACAACCAGCTTTCCACATTCATCCTCATGCAAAGGCCGCCAAAACTGAGCATTTACTTTCCGTGATTTATTTAGGGCTTTTTCCACCGCCCTTGTTCGTTTGTAATTGCTTTCAATAGAGGACGCGGGTCCCTGCCCAGCTCCCGCCGTGTACCACAGACACAAACCACATGTGTGTCCATAACCCCGCGTGCAGGCACACACGCACACAAGTCAAGCCAGCTGTGAAATGCAGAGCAGTAAGACAACGTGTCCCTGGGTGCCCAACACCACACACACCAGCTCACCACAAGGAGCAGGGGAGGGAAGGGCAGCCACTGGTGGGATGGCGGAGGATGCACACCAAGCCTCATGGGCGATAACACAACACCCTGGGTGCCATCCCTCCTGTGCCAGCCAGGCTGCACATACCCCCCAGAGGGGAGACCTTCCATCTGCTCCCCAGGCCATGGGGCATTGCCTGGGAACAGAGGGACAGGACTGGGACATCCCAGGATGCTCCTGCCCCAATCTCAAGCCCTCGTTCCTTTCAGAAAGGCTGCCAGGGGCTTCTCTTCCCAGGCTCCCCCTGAATGAGAACTGGGGGGGCAGCCAGGCTGCTCCTGCTCCCTGTCACTAGCCCGTGGCCACAAATGACAAGCCCTGGGCAGAGCTATGAGTATCTCTCTCCTGCAGCAACACAGGACTGAGAATGGCTTGTTCATCCTCCTCGGGAAATTCCTCTCCTCCCGCGGCTTCAGATGAGCTGGGGGTTTTTGGCAGGAAGGGCTGGAGGAGGGAACTGAACCGGCACCGCTCGCACGGAGTTCCAGGAGCCTGTTGGGTTTACACATGACCAGGAGCCAGCTGGAAAATCCCGTAGCGGAGTGAAGAGGCACTTGACCGAGAGGACACGTCACATCCTCACTCACCACCCGCTCCACACCTCCCAGGAAACCACATCCTGCGGCCACTGCGCTGCAGAGCCGTAGGGAAACCACGCCTCTTCCAAGGCAAAACACCCCTGCTCCTGCTCACCCTTCCCAACCTCTGGGCAAACCCTTGCGGTGCTTCCCGCATCCAACTCCACTTCCCTTCCTCCCTTCGCCAGTGCCTCTCAGTGATGGTGAGGCACCGACTAAGGGCCCCCCTCGCTGACAGTGGGACACTGGTTCCATCAGCAGGATCACAGCTCTTGGGGCAGGAAGCTGCTGGAAAAGAGACCCGAAACACTGACATGGCCCAGAGTATTGCACCACAAAGGTTTGCAGGCTCCAAAACACCTCATGGGCCTTTCCCTGCGGTGCAGCAGCTTTGTCAGGGCCCTTCTTATTGCATCACTGCACCTACACACCTTCCTGAAGCACACCACACTCCTCTTCAAGCCGCTCCTGATGGAGCATCACTCCATCCCCGTGTACCATGGGGACACGCCTGAGGCACATCCTCAACCATGGCAGAGATTTCAAAGTCCACCAACCCACATGGACGCACCCAGAGTCAGACATCTTGAGGTAAATCTGGTTTCTCAACTGAAGAAACAAGAGGGAAACCAGACGTGGGTACCACTCCCTGCAGCCAGCGGGAGCAGCCCCAGGTCGCACTTGCCTCCTCCCAGGACCTCGCTCCTTGGCCTCAGTTCCCCAGAACACGGCAACATGTTTCTGCTCCCGGAGACAGGGAACCTGAGGAGCGGCGTGGAGAGCACAGGCTGATTCTCCTGTATATCAGAGCTGTCCTGCATGGCTCCAAGGGGGGAGGAAAATTAAATGGAGTAGTTTAATGCTGTCATTTCTCCAATGCTGCTGATTGCTTGCAGACTCTGTCTGAAGCATCGTTTTGGCAGGTTTTGCAGTCTGGCTGCTCGTGCACATCTCGAGGACTTACACCTCCCTTCTTTGCTCTTTCCGTCCCTGCGCCGTTCACAGAAACAGGGGCTCTGCTTCCGAAAACATTCCTTCAGGCAGAGATGCTGCAAGAGCCCCAGCACCTGCAAATCCTTGGCAAGAGTGGTGCTCCTCGCTGCAGCCAGCAGGGGAAGGGCTCACTGGTGATGGATAACCTCTTGCTGTTGGAGCTCGTCCACACCAGCACGTATCCCAGGGAACGAGCTGTTCCCTGGCAAGCCACATTGATCCGTTCTCCCCGGTAAAATGAGAAGGATGAGAATGAGGCAGCTGAAACCCCCCCTGCCACGGGGCAGTCGGCCCTTCTCCTAAGTCATCACACGGCGCAAGGGCTCCAGCAGTGAGATCGTACAGCAGAGGGGAGAGCCCGCCAAAGCACAGCATGGGCAGCCTGTGCCTTGTGTGAACCTTGTCCTGGGAGCTGGAGGAGAAACCAGGAGCTGCCTGCAGGCAGCTCAGCTTGCACACTGCATCTCTGTATGTCAGGATGGTCCATGTTACAAATACATCAAGAAATCAGAACAGGTTAGTGTTGATACCAAAATCTTTCATTTCCAAGTCATCTATGACAAAAAAACCACCTGGGGACCAGGCTGGACACAGAGCCCGGGGCAGCACCAAAGCACTGCAGTGCCCATCACTTGGAGAAGAGCAGCGCTGCTGGCACAGCCCAGCAGTCCACATCCCTCATCCCTATCCCTGGTGCCGGCTGCTTCCCTCAGCTTCCCGCCTAAACAACCTGAGCTGCAGAGGGCAGCTACCGAGGTCCTGCAGCGTGGTCCCTAACAAACCCTCCTGCACAGACGCATCACAGACGAGGCTCATTGAGGTCCTTCGTGGTTACATCCTTTCATCTTCCCAAAGCAGTTCCCCTCCTCCTGGATGGCGTCAGGGTTCCTGCAGCAGCGCTGGAAAGTGTTTAAGTATTTTATGAGGTGCATCCTGGCTGTGGCAAGCCCATTTTCATTCCTGAAGCCATCTTACCATTACCTGCTTGTTTGAGCTGCCCTACTTCAGCACTCTGAGTCTCCCCTCCCCGCTTTAGGCTGCCTGCTTCTCAGCTTAAAAGAATGTGATTTTCAGACATCTTATTAAACTTGCTACATTTGCTGTAAGAATTCCAGGACTATGGCGAATCCTGGGCTTATCTGTGTACCTTCCACGGCTTTTATTTATTCCTTTAACAAGACAGAGCAGGAGGAGCAGATCTCCCCTGCTCCAAGCAATGCCTTTGTCCAGGAATTTTCCGCTCGTGAGCAATTTCTGGTTCTTCCAAACCAGTTCCAGGTCTAAAGAGGTTGTTTTCTGATGCTCTGCTCTGGGTACCCCCAGCAGCTCTGCTGTCCCCACAGGAATCAAGCATCACCCGCATCCCTGCATCCCTGAGCAACCCCATCTGTCAGGATAAGAAGCCATTAATAATGATTCTGTTTTATCCTGCCACGGTTACTAACCACCAAAACTGAGAAGACAGGACAAAACCAGAAAGAAGACACTGCAGATGCCCAACTTCAGCCCTCATTCTTCATCATTCGGTCCTTTCGGGTTCTGAGCTCCCTTTGAGGAGCTGAGCAAACTGTGCCTCAGATGCAGCTCTCTCTCCACCGATGAGAAAGGACATTGGGTGGATTGGCTTGGGGGCATCTCCAGCACGTGCGACTCCAGGCTGGGAAGAGCAAACTGACCCAGAACTATCCAAACCTGGGAGAATTTAAGCTCATTTCAAAGTTCTTCCTCCTTAACAAGTCACAGTTAGAAAAATACCCCTCGAAAGATGGGAACCTTCAAAACCAAGTGATTTACCACATGCTTTCTCCATCCTAGCTTTCCCTGGCCTCCAGGTGCTGACACAGCCACAGCACGTGTCCATCTCCTCCCCTGAAAACCCCCTTCAGTCAGCCAGAAAAGCAACAGCCTGATGGTTTGCTGTGAACGCTCTTTGGAGGCTGCAAGGAACGAGCCCCTTTCACCTCTCATTGATGGTGCTATAGGTCCCCGCATGGGGACGGAGGATTCGTGTGCTGGCAGCAGTGCAGGTTCCTTCCTGAGACACTCGGAGATTTACAGACACCCAAGATGAACCCACCCTGCTCTGCAGGGCCTGCTGGATCTCCTGGGGTCTGCAAGACCCCTGTGGGGTGGGAGGCTCTATGGGCCCATACCCAAAGAGCTCCACCTGCGGCATCTCATGAGCCAGGTGGGGAGAAACCCACCCAACACCTGGGTCAAGGTTAGGCAGAGTTATGGACACAACTCTTGGAAGGCAGAGACTCCAGCAGGCAAGTGACAAACCAGAGCCTGGAATGTGGATTAACAACCTGGGGCATGGAGGAAGGGTTAGGAACCAGAACACAGCGAGTGTCTGGATGAGCCTTTCTGAACGTGAAGGAATAAGCAGAGGACAAAGCTAATGACAACACAGCACCACGAGAGATCAGACCACCAGGAAAAATGCCCTGCAAAGCTGAGCTACAGCTGAAGGAGGACTGTGAGACATGAAACAGGAGTGGGATTGCAGCTAGCAGTGCCCCACTACCATTGTCTTTGAAGCCAAAAGTGAACAAAACACCTTTCAAAGTACGAAAGAGAGAAAAGGCAGCTTTGCTCCCATACATATGTATATCCTAGTGAAAGAACCGACTGGTAGAACCAAAGACACATCCTTTGAAGGATTTTCAGGAATACATGGTAGGCAAAGACAAAAAACAATGTAGGAGCTGCCCTTAGAGGCTGCCCTGAAAAGGAAGGGAAGGTGAGAAGAGACCCACTCCAATGATCATGAGTCTTCATGGGTCCACTAATGGCAGTGCAATTAAGTTAACTGCTTGCTTCGGATAATGGTATGGCTGTGGAGAGCCCTTCAGAGTATTCCTAGGGGTACGTGAGGATCTCATGCAGAGATGGGATTCCCAGGGAAAGAAGCCTGGCAAATGCTGCTCTCAGGCACAGGGGGAGCATTGCAGTAGCAGGAGACTGTCACTGATAACGTCTGGGATCAATTATTACAGGAAGAAAATGACAAACTAACCAAAAGAGCATCAACAAACAGATCCCTGAACCATCTGGGTTCTACCAGAGGGGCTGAGCACTTCGTGGGCCACTTTCTGAGCTGCTCTGGCTGAAGATGCCCGTCTCACCTCAGTGCCCAGAAGTCTGATTCACAACCAAGAAAGCTTCATTAGCAAGAGCTTTCTTGCATTTACCCTCCAGCAACTGGAGAGTGCAGGGACATGGGAGGAAGCATTATCAGGATACTGATCTCATTTCCCAACCAGCTGACAAACAGTGCAGCGCCTGAGATCTCTTCCTTGGTCAGGTTGCTGTAAGTAAGGTTATAAACCCACTGTGGACTGTATCAGCCCTTGTCAGCATTTTAAACTCAACCAACAGCTGAGGGGACTGTGAGATGGATCCCAAGGAGCTACAGAATCACCTCATGGGCCATTGGCAGCACACGGCTTGAGACCTGAAAGGTCTGTCCAGGTTAATGGTATCACCCCAAGAGCTCAAAAGCCCAACCTGGGGCTGCAAGGAGGGCACCTGGAGTTGGACACATCATTTACGCATGCTTAAGTGCAAATTGGTATCTGCACTTAACAAACAATGGAGCTTCTGCTGCAGAAACAAGAGATAAAATTCTCACTCCACAGAAAGTTAAGTGCTTGGGAGAAATTCATGGAGATCAGACATTCCCTGGGAACATCAGGTTTCCATCCAGCAATAAAGAAGATGCTTTGTGACCTTCACCAGGCAGATAACGGACAAACAACCCATTATCAAAGATCCACCGATTATTTCATTCCATTCCTATCACACCTCCCAGACCAAAGCAGCAAAACTCAAGCAAAAAGCAAGGACACGGTGCAGGAAGGTCCCTGTGCCGCCCTTCCCCGCCTGCCTGCTCTGCACAGCAGTGTTTAGATTCAGCTGTTACGACTGACTGTGAAATGCATCAAATGCATTAGAAGTAGAATTCACGCCTAAACACCGGGGAGATATGTTTTGAATTACAAATACCAAATTAGCCTGAAAGCAAAGTGAAAGCTCCTGCATTTCCAATCACTGCAGAAAACATATGGAACTCTGCAGAGATCAGAAGGATCCAGCATCAGAGGTCGATGACAAATGCTGGGGGAGAAATTAGTTCAAGGGGGCTTGACTCGTGTTACTACCATGACCCCGGGTTCAGTTTTACTGAGCCAAAACACTGCGGAACATGGTTTTAATCTGAAGTATTACTTGGCAATCAAATGCATCAATTCTGTCTGCAGATGGCTTATCCTCCAGCCTGCCTGTTGGTCCCACTGGGTACATGGATGTGTTCTCTCACCCTCTCTGCAGTGGGGGCTCTTATTGTCCTCACCAGCTCTTTTCTCTCCCTTATTTCTGCTGGTCCCTCTGGCCAGGACCTGACACAGGCAGGTCTGACACAGGCAGAGCAGTGTTGGACACCCGATGGCCTGTGCATGGGGGCAGAGGCTACCCATGGGAGGCAGTGGGACGAGGGGTTAGGAAGAGGACAGCGCCTGGTCCATGAACAAGGATGGGGAGAGCAGCAGGTCACCTCAAGGGGAAGAGCTCAAAGGGAAGCCCAAAAGGGAGGAGACATGGCTTGGCACACCCCAGGTCCCCAGAAACCTCTGCCCGCTGCTAAGCCTCATCCTAGACACTGCAGCTGGAGAAGGGTTGTCATACAGCCACGGTGGGGCAGGAGCTGCCTGCTCTGGGGCTGCAACATCCATCTCCCATCCCACCTCTGGGACACATCCCACCAATGGGACGGGGCTCAGCACCCCCAGGCTTGGTAGGCAGAAGCACCAGACCCAGCACAGTGCACAGAGGCATTACCAAAGCTGTGTCAATATTCACTCTCCAGACCCGAGCTGCTCCTGCCCCTTCCTGCCATGCACTCCCTCTCTCAGGGTCTCATGCTGGAGATGGCTGCACGTGATGGGTAATGAAATGCAGAGCTCCTGTTTGGTGCCTTCCCTCTCCCAGCGTGCCCTGAAAACCTCAGCTCCCAGCGCTGAGCATCAAACGAGATGATCAAACGCTCCAGCAGCTGGGTTTTAATTCCCCGTTGCTCCAGCTCCTGCACACGCCCAGAAGCCTATTTTCCTTTTCCTTCCCTCCATCTCTCCAGCAGAAGCAACGGGAGTTTGTGGAGCAGGAGGAGCAGGCTGCAGCCTGAGCAGCAGCATGAGGGGCTCGGAGATCAATCCTGTATGAAGGATTCATCTCAGTTTAACACCTTCTCCAGAGCTGGATGGGTGAGCAGCATGGGCAGGCTGGCCCCATGCAGTGGATGGAAGGAGATGCTCATGGGCCCTGGCTCTCAGCTCATCGTCCTGAGGAGGGTGTCTGCTTGCAGGGGAGAGAAGAAAACCCAAGGAGCCCTCCTGGCGTGTGGCTTCCCAAGAGGTGAAGCCACAGGAGACATGCACAAGGCAAGGGAACGGATCAGACAGCTTGTAGGGCCTTGCAGCGAGCACTGCAGCAACATCCTGGAAACCACCCCTGATGCTCGGACCACTGTTTTGGTCCTGAAACAGACGTAGGGGCACCTCACTCCACAGCTGGATCTGCAAACCCCTGTTTTTGGTGTTGGGAGAGGATGATGTTCAGACATGGCAGGGGGTGAAGCCCCCCAAGGGGAGGCACACAGGGAGCAAACAGGAACCTCACCATCTTGAGGTCCACTTACTTTGTTCTCAGGGACAGGATTTCCCAAGGGCTTCCCCAATTCTGAGGGAGAGCCTGAGGGACATGGGACCCCAAAATGAAGAGTTCACAGGGAAACAGCCCTAGGAAGGCTGCACCACTTGGTGTCATCGTTCTCAAGAGCTTGGCCTGGCGGGACGGTGCCCGGTGGGTATTGCAGTGACTAGGAGCATCACATTATCTTCCGCAGCACACAACAAATAATGCTAATGGTGAGGATAATGTCAAGCAGAATTACATTGGATTTTAAACAGCACTGATAGCACATGTTAAGCAGACATGTAATTAGCACTGTGGTGCCTTGATAATATTAATAACATAGCTAATTATACCGATATAAATAGCAAGATTAATTGTCACAAAACATCAGCATCAGGCTCTGAAAGACATCCCCAAACCTTGCCTCGCGCTCGGGCACCGGGGCTGTCACAGAGAGCAGCGGAACATTCTGGGGGTCTGATCTACCCCTCAATGGGGCTCCTTCCTGCTCGGGATGGCAGCAGCTCCCCTGGGCTCCACACAAGGTGTGGAGACTGAAACTCTCCTCTGCAGCTGTCTCCTTGCTGCTGCGTTAGGCGGCAGGGCTGCAGGGACTGCAGCCCCCACCACCAAGGTGAGCTGGTGGGCAACCAGCCCTGTGTGATGCCTCTCCTCCCCACCTCTCCTTGCAGAAGAGCAGATCTGGATGGAAAGACTAGGATGAGCTGGAGAGAATGGGCACTGGTGTAAAGCCCATGGAGCTGCTGTCTAAAAAACATCCTCCCACATTCCCTTTGTGTGGGACTTGCCTGCACTGAACAAACTTTCCCACCTCTCTGGCAGCAGCACGTGAAAGCCTCTGGGTTTCTCTTGGAAGCAGAGACAGAGCGCCAGCCAGCTGCCCGGGATGGGGCTTATCTTGGCTGATTCGTTGCTTATGTAAAGGCACGGTGAGACTGTGAAAACCAGAGCTGGAGATGCTGAGATAGAGGCACAGCAGTCAGTACAAACTGAGCCTCAGGGCAAACGCACCGACTTCAGCAGGGCTACACTGCAAGAAGACTTTAACCCGTTGTGCAGATGTGAGCACCAGAGTCCCGTCCCTTCTCCCGTTTTGCTTCGCTTCTGTTTTGCTGCTGTAAAAGCAAATAAAATGCCTAAACCCACCAAAAAGTCACCAAAACCATCACTAAGCAATGGGACAGACGGTGCTTTTGGGGTTCCTTCTGCAGCCAGGGCCTTAGCGCTGATTGGGAACCCCTTTTCCCATGCAGCCTGTGGGCTGCCACAGCGGACGACATCGGAGATGCGCAGGGGACATTGCATTACGAAGCTGGTGCACCCCTGGGCCACCCCGCAAGCGCCACCCCAGGATGCAGAACACCTTCCCTGCCGCTTATCCACAGATCTCAGCACCGGCCCCATGGGTTACACAAGCTCTGACGTCTACAATGGGCACCAGGGAAAGCGTCCGGGCAGGTTTTCCTTCCTGCAGAAAACAGCCCTGGCAAGCCGCCCTCCCAGCTTGTGCTGCCCAAGGGATGGGGACATGGATGCCCCAGAACTCCTGAAACCAGCGCGTTGGGCAGGCTGCATACAGCGACCGTGCACCCAGCCTTGCCTTCAGCCAGCCCCGTGGATCTCCCCACGGATCTCAGGCTGCCCAGAGAAGCTGTGGCTGCCCCATCCCTGGCAGTGTTCAAGGCCAGGTTGGACACAGGGGCTTGGAGCAACCTGTTCTAGTGGAAGGTGTCCCTGCCTGTGGCAGGGGTTGGAGCTGGAGGAGCTTTAAGGTCCCTTCAACACAAACTGCTGTGGGGTTTTATAAACGCAGACCCCGTGGCAGCCAGGTCACCCCGAGCTCCCACCCTGCTCCATGCTGTCAAAGGGACTCTGCTGACATCCCACCTCGAGGGGAAAGGCCAAAACCCCTAAAGACAGACTTTTCAAACATTCCATCTGGAAAAGGCGGTAGGGAAGGACCGCCGGGGCTTTCAGGCCATGAACAGGGATAACTGCTCGTGCCAAAAGCTGCTTCAGCTGCCTTGAACTTGGCTAGAACTGCACCAGTGAAGTGTAGAGCTCTCGGCAGCCCTTGTTACCTCCTTGGGAAAAAACCTGTCTGCTTGTGATAATGAGGAAAGGAAATATTCCCTTTCTTTCTCCTCAATTGAAGGGAAAGCCCCAAAATCTCATCTATTTCCATGGAAAACTCGAGGGATCAGTGCTCCTGGTCAAGGTTGATGCTGGGACTACCTGCACAGCACCTGGCACCGCATGGGAGCAGAGACCCAAGCACAGGGACCTGGGGCAGCAATCTCCAGGCACATCACTTCAGACCTTGCAAAGCCAATGGGGTGGGACAACAGCACCAGGCCCACGGGAAACAGCATCAAGTGAGACCAGTCTCTGCAAAGCAGGGGAGCTCATCCACAGAAGAGGCACCCAGATTTATTTTACCAGCAGTCATAACTGGTGCTCACCTCTGCCTCCCTCCAGTCCTGTTCTCCGGTACAACCACATCACTGGCAAAACATGGGAACAAACCCAGCCCAGAACTTGCAGAGCTCGCAGCCCATTTCAGCCTTTACACTGGAAATGCCACCCTGAAGAGCTGTGATTTGGTAAAGTAACTGAAAACACCAGCTCGTAGAAGAAAGCAGCAGCGTCACAACTCACCCAGCAGCACACGCTGCTGCGGACTGTTTGCATCCTGGAGAGGGAAATGCCTTTGTAAGGAGGCAAACGCCTCCTGCGTGATGGGACGGCTGTAACAGAGCTACCGTCAGCAAGGCAGAGCCTGCAAATACAGCTGCTGAGGTGGTGCGACATGGACAAGTGTCAACCAAGGAGCAGGTGAGCATGTGGAATCACCACAGACCGAACCCCTGGGCCTGGGCCTGCAGCGGGGCTGACACAACACATCAACACCAAGAGCTCAAACCCTCTCCCCAAGCACATGGTTTTCCAGCACGGACCAAGTGATGCCTTGAGCATACAGCTTCTCACTTGGGAAAGCCACTCAAACACCCAGGGCTGGGAGCTGCTGCAGCGCCCATGGGAGCAGGCATCAATGGACATGGGAGGGAGCATCAGCAGGCATGGGAACAAGCAACAATGGATACAGGAGCAAGCATCAGTGGGCACAGGAATGAGCATCGATGGATATGGGAGCGAGCATCAGTGAGCACAGGAACAAGCATCGATGGATATGGGAGCGAGCATCAGTGAGCACAGGAACAAGCATCTATGGATATGGGAGCGAGCACCAGTGGACACAGGAACGAGCATTGATGGATGCGGGAGTGAGCACCAGCGGGCAGCAGCTCCAGGATGAGGAGCCAGTGGCTGCCGAGCGGCAGTGTTCAGTCTCAGTGAGTCAGAGCCGGAGGGAGTCACGAGACCGGCTGGAAAATCCCAAGAGCTTCAGAAAACCAACGCACAGCTCATGGGCTCTCCTGCGCCCCCGGGTTCTCGCTGCCAGCTCTCGGAGTGGGTCTGAGTCAGCTCTGAGCCTCCCTGCAGAGTCTCAGAGTAACACACAAAGCAGCCCTGGGAGGCTGCGTCTGACATGGAGCGGAGGCTCTCACATTCCCTCTCCTTGCCAAGGGTGGGTTTCCCAAAACCCCCAGGTAACTGGGATAAGCACTTGCACCGCTGGCACTGTCTGCCCCAGGCACGGTCCCACTGGGGACCAGGATGGCCGGAGCTTCACCTGGCTTTGGTAGGAAGCACAGCAGCAATGCAGGGAGCTGTCAGAGCATCCCGGCTCCCCAGGTCTCAGGCTTGCTCCCAAACCATGATGGGTACAGAGAGGGGTGTCAAGCAAGCCTAGAAGCTCCTGCAGTAGCTCCTGGAGGAAGGTCAGCAGCAGAGAGAGGACATGGGAGGACTCTGCACATGGGAGGAATACAGTGAGCTCCCACACCTGCAAAACCACAGCCTCTCCTCTCCCAGCCTTCGCCACCAGGACGGGAGCACAGGATCCCATCAGATGAGGCCACCGAGGCATTTTCTGAGGCAGCTCCTGTGTTACCATTGTGAAACCCTGCCCAGCCCTGGCCCCTCATCCCCAGCAGCCCCTTCCTGCACATTCACTGATGGGTCAAAAGACCCTTTCAGAATTTAGCAAAGGCAAGGCACAGAAATAAACCCACTGCACTGATCTTCCTGGCAGAGCCCTCCACAAAGAGGGTTACTCGGAAAACCTTTATCTCCTTTTCTTTCCCTTATTTTTCTTCCCAGTCCCCTCATCGTTCTTTAGAAGCTAATCTTTGCTAAACGGGAACTTTTTGTTCCCTCTGACACTGCTAATGTATGTGTTGGCAAGCTCGGCTGCGAGCATACATCTTCTGTAAGAGGCCTTGTCATGGGCTCTGAATCGAGCCCAATTAATATTGCATTTCTGTTTTTCCATTACACTGGTTTGGAAAGCCGATCCTGAGCACTACATAAGCTCACTAACAGATACCGCTATAGGTGTGAGGGCCTTCTTGCTTACCCAAGAAGAATTATCCAAGGTTAAACAAAGCTCAGCTGTGGATAATGTGAAACATAAACTCCCTGGTTGGGCATGACTTGGGTTTAAATTCTTTCCAAGCCGTCCCTTTCACTACCCTCTATCATGCAGCAGTTGGATGCTTGCAGGCAGAGGTCCCTGCAGGAGCACGCTGAGCTGGGCTGCACACAGACCTCTGGATCTGGACAGGAACACGCGGGCCACAGAGGATTCTGATTCATCCCGGCCCTGTCCCACTTTAGACAGAAAAGAAGGACAAGTTTTGCACTGGGAATAGCACCGCATCCCTCTGAGCACCATGCACGGTCTGTCACAGCACCAGCCACGTGGAGAGGTCATGGCACTCTGCTGTGCGCTCGCCCTGCCCTCGGCCCCAGCTATGAGCAGAGGAACTGAGGGAGAAGGTTCCTGTGCTTCCATAAATAAAGCTTCAAATCAGGTCCAAGCCTCGCATCTCATGGGAATGCTCGGGATGAGCTTGGTCTGTCACTGCACTGAGCTCAGGCTGTGCCCCCCATTTGTAACCCACTGCTGCTGAGCAGGGAGATTGACCTGCTCCCTCTGGGACCAACAACAGAGCAGCCTCTAAGCAGGGGGATTGACCTGCTCCTTCCAACACCAACAACGAAGCTGCTGGGATTTCTATGCAGGGACGAAACAAAGCCAAAGAGCCACAGCATCCCTGGGGGAGAAGGAACAGCTACCTCCCGACACATCTCCCTTCACCTCAGCAATATGCGGCTAAAACTGTTACAGCTTCCTCAGCTCCACCTTCATCGCTGCCAGCAAACTCCTTTGTCCCTTAATTATACACAGAGACTCTGCATCTCCTTGAGGCAAACTCAGATAGGGAAAGGACCCTGAAGTTGTTTTGAAAGGGTCCATTGCCAATGCAAATGGACTCGGGGGCTAAGGACACAGATTCGTTCCTAAATGCCCAGAAACTGTAGCCCTGCTCCCTGGGACGTGTCCTCCACCAGCAGAGATGTTCAGCTCCTCCCAGAGAAGCACATGCTGGTAAAGAAGAGAAAGATCAGAATGCAGGTGGCTCTAGGCCTGGATCACAACCGCACTGCTCTGGGCAGGATATTGTGCTATGTTTCGAGAAACAAGGGCATATTCACATGAAAACCCCACATTGTCCTGCTGCCAGGCTGGCCAAGCCCCGAAGTGACACAGTTCTGCAGCAAAGCATCCTCCTGCTCCCCTCCAACCCCTCCAGCTTGGAGGAAAGGGATGGGGAAAAGCACCCCAGCCTGGCCCATGCCACTGGGGTCTGGGGAGGCTGATGAAAGCCCACTCTTACCCTCACACTGCCAAGCGCCTTCCAAAGGGGATGGGGGGAAGATGGGTGGGAAAAGGAGTGGTTCCCACATCAGCTTTCAGCCTCCTTCACCAAGACTCTGGTCCGATATAAAAGGGGCTTTGTCCACACTGCTGTATTAAAACTGTCCCCTTCCTTTGTGGGGACAACACTGAGAGCAGAGGAGTTGCTTTCATCCGTAATTTATGAGATGATTTATCCCATGATGTGCTCAATAAGTGCAACACCTCACCGGGGGCTGCCGTTACCAGCGGGCTCCAGGACTCACTCAAACCCTGCAGCTAAGGATAAAACATGGAAATGAGAGGAAGGCAGCCTCAACATGCCAAAATGGGACACCTCAACAGCTTGTTGGAAGGACTGGCCCAGGGGGAGATTTGGGCTCCCAAGTGAGTACTGAGCCCACTGCTCCCCAAGCGTGTGCATCCTCCAGCAAATCCCTCCTGGGAAGCACAGAAATGCTCCAGCCAAAATCCCTTTTGGCAAGTAGTACAAATTCAGCATATCGAAACCCCGTGCTCAGAGGTGTGACCCAAAGGCATCCTCCACCTTGTGCTCCATCACAGCAGTGAGCAACCATCACCCCACATATAAGGACCCACGGGAGAGCTGAGCCAGCCCCGCCATGAGCAGAAACAACCATTTTTAGTTCCATCACCCACCAGCTCTGCAAAAGCCCACGTGTCCTCTTCCCAAACCGGGGAAGAGCCCCTGTCTTTGGCCTTCATTCTCCCTCCCCTTCCAGCCTCCAGGCTCAGCCCACTCTCACGGCCACAGCAGCACCACCACGCTCGTGCATCACCTTCATTAACCCTGCATGACTTATATACGAACCACCTCAGCACCTGCCTGCTCAGAGCCCTGTGAATCCTCACACCAGGATTCGGATCAAAATGAAAGGGGAAACGGGGAAGATGGATTAAGCTCTGGAGCTGAGCGAGTGCCGTGTTTAACTGCTAATGTGGGCTCCGGAGCCTGCTTTTTTCAGAGGGTTTTTTTTGCCAGGCCAACTGGTGTCATCCGCCAGTATGCAGAGAGCAGCAAACAGATTGCAGGAGGATGCTGAGCCTCTCGCCGCACTTGCTGCTAATAATAAATAAATAAATAAATAGGATAGATCAAAGTTGTGAAAAAACCTTCTGGTAATTTTCTTTCCCCTCTGTTTCCCAACTGGTCCCTAACATATTTCCTGCTGGGACTGACAAGGAACACTGTCAAACTAAAATCACAGCTTTAAGAATCAAGTGGCATTAGATTAAGTGGAAAGGGATGATGCAGAGGGGTTTGAGTTAATCCCACACAGGACTCCCAATGGAGGGGCACTGCAGCAGCATGGGTGCCAAGGGCATCCCTGACTAGGAGAAGGCCCTGAGACCTGCCTGGAGCTGTGCCCCCATCCTTCAGCTTCCTCCCAACCCTAAACTTTAACATGAATGTTTCCCAAGTGGACACACAACCCCTGCGCATCCCCTGTGGCTGCTGCTGGCTGGGAATTCCCATCGGATACAATGGCCCCAGCACCGGAGGAATGTATCCTGCCCAGCCATGCCGGAGCGGCACTGCGGCTCTGTACCGCATCCTGGCCATGGCAGCGTGGGAGCAGACTCTCCATGTGCAGCGTGGGAGATGTGTCTAAGGAAAGCCAAAAAAGAGGTGAAGAATAAGAAATAAATAACCAGCCCTTTGTCACCAACGGAAGCATCAGCCCAAGGGACAGACAATGGGATTCCTGCGAGCACTGCTCCGGTCCCAAGCAACCGACACGTTTTTGCATTAGCACGGGTCCCACTGGTTCCCAGCAGCACCTGTTTGCTTGCCCTCATGGGGAGGATGAGGATATGGGCTGGAGCACCTCCTGTATGAAGACAGGCTGAGAAAGTTCGGGCTGTTCAGCCTGGAGAAGAGAAGGCTGCGTGGAGACCTCAGAGCAGCCTTCCAGTATCTGAAGGGGGCCTATAG
>WTXV02058341.1:0-10615 GCA_009823435.2 Nymphicus hollandicus
CCGCGGCCCCGGCCGCCCTGGCGCCAGGGCGCCTCCATCCCTCTCCCGCCAGTGAGCGAGGGACGGTGGAGGGAGACGGAGCCCTCCTCACGCCCGCGGCTGAAGCCGACCCAAAGCTCAACCCCTCCGTCCGGGTGTGGCCGCGGAGGCGGCACGAACCCCGTGAGCTCCGGGGCACCGCGACTACAGCTCCCAGCGTGCACCGCGAGGGCGGACCGAGGGGACTCCAACACCCAGCGTGCAGCGGGGAGTCACGCGACCCCAGTCCTTAGTGGGCAGGGACTCGAAGTCACCCGAGGGTATGGTCGTACCAGCGCGCCCAGTGGCTCGTACGTGTGTGATATCGCCCGGGCTGCGGGCCTGTATTGCCTGATGCCTGGGTTTATTTTTGCCTGCTTCTCTGGCCACAGAAGTAATGGCTTCAGATGTCTGTCACTGAATTGTTAGGTTGGAAAAGCCCTTTAAGATCAAGTCCAACCATTAACCCAGCATTCCCAAGTCCACCACTAAACCATGTCCCTAAGCACAACTATAGATCTTTCAAACATCTCCAGGGATGGTGACTCCACCACCCCCCTGGGCAGCCTGTTCCAATGCCTGACAACCCTTCCGGTGAAGAATTTATCCCAATATCCAGTCAAAGCTTCCCCTGGCACAACTTCAGTCCATTTTCTCTTATCCTATCACTTTTTACTTGGGAGAAGACATTGGCACACACCTCACTACAGCCTCCTTTCAGGTAGCTGTAGAGAGTGAAAAACTGTCCCCTGAGCCTCCCTGTACCCAGAGTAAACTGGCAGCTATGTCTGCAGGGTGCAGCTCCTGCACGTGTTTTCTTCATAGCCCTTCTTCAGAGCATGTGAGTTAAAAATCAGCCACAAAGCATGTTTAGAAACCCCACTGAAGCATATCCAGGTTTTATTACACAAAAATACATATTGAGGTACGTGTGTGCCTCCTGAAGAGATCTACAAGTAGGGGCAAGTTTAAATATTTTAAATTTTATAAAACATAAATATATATATTTAAACACTTACATAGCACTTACAGCACTTCTGTTCTGCCTTGTGCCAGGAGGAAACTGCATTTAGCAGGGTTTGGGGGGGAGGGGAGAGAGTTGGTGGTGTGAGGTTTTTTTCTGCAAATACATGCTTATACAAGTTAAATAATAAAAGATTTCCAATCATAAAGAGTCTGAAAATAGTAAGTAAACTACTGGAGCTCAATTCCAGTTTTCTGTTTTATTTTGTAGTGTTTAGACTCGTTTTTATCCCCAAGAAAGGCGCAGCTAGTGACTACAACTCATGTTAGACTGAAGTATCAATAGAAGAAAAAATATGAACAGTAGATCTCTGCCTTTATTAGTTAAAACTTATCACACATTTCTCAAATACAAAGTCTTAAACTTCAACAAAGGAGAAAAGTGCTTCCTAAGTGCCTACTGAAATATGACACAGCCCTACAGGATTCTGCTGCCATACAGATTGCAAATTATGTTCAAGACCTGCATTAGAAGAATGCTTATTGACGCTCCAACATTCACAATATAGTTAAATGCCAGCATAACAATTGTTCTTGTGTGCAAAGGTAGAGTCTTTAATGAAACGATGGCAAAGAATTCATTATACAAAAGATCCAATTTATAATACCTCCATCTTATTAGGAAGAAGAATGAAAGTATAGAGATATTATCTAGTATACTCATATATAATAGTAACATTTACATATATATTTATTAAGAGTGGAAGTCCAATTGCCCAGGATAATCAAATTGCCCTAAACACAGAATTATCCCTTGCAATCCCTTTCTTCACTCCCTGTCATCAAACTTCTCCAACATTAAGTGGCTATGATCAAAGTCTACTGAAAATGCCCAGCTGAAAATACCCAGCTGAGACCACAACTAATAAAGCCAATTTTTGCCAATGGAAAAATACATAAATGAGGCAAAAAAATCCAAGGAGATAATGCATTTAAAGCAGTTTAAAATCTATCTGACAAATGAAACAATATATTTTACTATGTTAGTAGTAGTTATGAAGAAATACCCTATCAATGAAAAAAATAACCTATTTAGTCATGTTCTTTCCACCACAGCAGCTACAGAAGATGCTGTAGGGAGAGCTTGGCCTCTTTCCGTCATGTCTGCTCCTTGTGCTCTGCCAGTGTCCACAACTGCTACACTAGGGACATAAAATTTTTTAAGCACCAACCTTAAAAACTTGATAGTCCGTGTTCAGCAGCCATATGATTACATGGAGTAGAACAGTCCTCAAGACTATGGATTTGTTATTACTGTGGAAAGAACAGCTAGATTTTGAGCTATCCGTATTTTTCATACCAATGCTTGCAAGAAGTTGTATTTTCTCCCTTCTCTATTCCAGCCTTTGCATGTATTATCCCAAAAAGGGATCATTTAAAACTGCCCACTTACATTTCAAGAAATCAGCCAAGGTGGCCACAATGAAATAATAACATTTCCAAATCTTACAGCCTTCAGTAGTCATATACCCCATACTTAATTCATCTTGTGTCAATCAATACATATTAAAATGTATTTGTTTATACACAAATTTAATATCATGGTTCATGCCTATATTGACTTCAAATAATATAATTGTAAGCAAACTTTTCCTTCTTTCCATAAGTAGACATAAAGAAATTATTTTAAAATAGCAAAACTTTTAAAATTGACAGGATATTACTGTACATAGATTGAATGCATTTGCTATAGAGCAGTTACATAAAGAGTACATAACGCATTAGCAAATAATACCACCTGTTTGCGTGAGACCGAATTGTTACCTTACATTCTCGTTCTCAATTCTTCTTTTTCTTTCCAAAACCTGCCAAATATGTGCTGTTTGTAGGAAATAAATGACGTTACCTCAAAAAATGTTTTTTCCTGATTAACAGTCAGATCCTATAAAGATTAGAAATGAATGTATTCAGCCCCATGCAGGACTCAACCTTAAGTCTTATTGGCAACTTTCAGTGGTTTATTCCGCTTTTGACAATCCAGGCTTCTCTGTGGATGCATCTGCTTCTTGCAGATCCAAGTCTGCAAATTCTTCCTCTATAACTGGCTTCAATATTTTCTCGATTTGTGTAAGTCTTTTTTTCAGTTTCTGTTGTGCAGCATCATACTCAGCCAACAACCTGGCAAACTTTGTTTGTAACCTGTCCATGGCTCCTTCCATGTAGGTGACTTTCTCTTCCAGATCTTTAGGATCACTTCCTAAATTTGCAACTTCAATGTCCAGCAACCCATCTTTCATTAGGATTTGCTTTCCTTTTTCTTCCAGCATAGCCTTTGCATCTGGGTACTCTGTTAAAGCCTCCATGAGATCGTCTTTAGACAGACAAAACAAGTCAGAGTATCCAATACTTTTAATATTGGCTGTTCTTCGATTGCCAGCTTTGCTACCTTTGATATTAAGAATGCTGATTTCTCCAAAGTAGCTGCCATCACTTAGGACCACAAATTGGGTAATTCCATCATCAGCAACTACTGCCAGCTTGCCTTCTTTGATAATGTACATCTCTCGTCCAATATCTCCTTTTCTGCAAATATAGTCTCCAGGACTGTATACCTGTGGCTGGAGTTTCAAAACCAGTTCAACCAACAGACCAGCTTCACAGTCTGCAAAAATACGAACTTTTTTTAGTGTTTCCAGGTGAACATTGATTGCAATCTCTGCTCTTAGTTTATCTGGCAGATACTTCAAGACTTCCCTTTCATCCACAGCCTTCTTGTTTGTCCACAGGTAGTCAAACCACTTTATAACTCTTTTTTCCATGTCTTTACTCACATTCCGAAAGTGCATATACTGCTTGATAGCATCAATCCTTGCTTGAAACTCTGCTCTAGCAGCATTCATGTTGGAGATCATGGAGCCCACGTTACCAACAATGGTAGCAAAAATCAGTACTCCAACCAAGAAGTCGACGACCACAAAGAAATACTCAGAATCTCTTACAGGAGGGGGTGTTTCACCAATAGTAGTCAGGGTCAGTGTTGACCAGTAGAGACTGTAGACATACTTTCTAATCAGACGGGCAAATTCAGGATCAGAGGTGTTGGGGTAGACCCATGTGTCAGCCCCAAATCCAATGGCTTTAGAGATCGAGTAGTACACACAGGCATTCCAGTGAATAATAATCACAATGTACATGACAAGGTTAGAGATCCTGAAGATATTTGGATAATTTGTCCTTGTTTCTGTTCGCTGGAAGAATTCAAACATCCGAGCTACTCTGAGTAGCCTGTTTATTCTTAATTCTGGATAATTCAGTCCTAACTTAAAGTATAAGATATCAGTTGGTATGATTGACAGAAAATCTAATTTGAATTGAAAAGATGCCTTATATTTCTCTCGAAGCTTTTGTTCTTCTTTCACCAGAAGACCTTGCTCCAGGTAACCTAAAATCAAATTGTAAATAATAAAAAATGTTACAACTTCAACTGTATTGTGTTTAATGTCAGTCCAAATATACTTCAAAAATATTTTAAGTGCAAATTCCAGATGGTACATAACTTCTCTTACTTTTTAATAAACAATTTCTTATTTCAAAATATTCAACTTTGTGCTATATGGTTCAACTTAAGCTAAATTATAGTTTTGAAAATTAAACATTTCTAGCACTGATTTTTTTCCCTCCACTTTTCCATTATGGTGAACATCTGAAAAATTGAAAAACAACCCACAAAAAAACTCCACAGGGAAAGAATTTGAACATGGGAATTTCAGTTTCATATTTAGTGTATCTACTCAGTAGTTCTGGAGGTAGGATAGGATTTTAAAAGAAACAGTTGCAGCTGAAGCAAATAGGGTGTCTTGTTTGCACAGTGGTCTTGAAAATCAGGAAAATATTTGAATCTCCTTAAATACAGAATCCAGATATAGGTGCTAATTTTTCAGAACCCTTGATTTTCAGTTGGCCGCATCACATGTTGATTTTGTCTTGATGAGGCAGCTGCAGGCAGAACAGCTTGTATCTAGCTTACCTCATGCCTAGCTTACATCAGGCTTTATGTATATATACATCAGTTTCTCCTATTTTTACAGGTCACAGACTACAGTCTTTCAGAGATCTCTCTCAATATCTTTTTCACTATCACACCTCCTCAAGGGTACCCAGGTAATAAGAGTAGTAGTATTCTGAATATTTGAACCCACCTGGCATAAATATGTGAAGAGGAATAATGAGTATACTTACCTGTTCTTGTCCGTACGAACATATCAGCAATATAGATGACATCAGAAACGTAATCAATAATAAACCATACCGCTAAGTAGTCATGCTGAAGCTCATCAAAACAGGCTCTGAATAGGAAAAGACAAAATTAAATTACCATGAAATAAAAATCAAATATTTGCATGAAATCATTGATAAGTAAAATATTTTTCCATCTATTTAGGGACAATACAATTTGCCGGAAGTTTTATGTAGCCATTAAAGGAGTACATCACCTAGCAATAATCATGGTCCAGTTGTACATGACAGGCATTGTGATGCAAAACAACCAATTGTAATACATATTTCCTGCTGGATCAATAATGAAAATCTCTTTCTTCTCCCTAAGTGATAGTCAGGCAAAAAAAAAAAAAAAAAAAGGAGATGTCATGAGAGACGTAAAATACACATAACAATTTTTGAGAAATAAAGTATTCCAGAAATTGTTATTGTAAAATAAACAGTCTTTATTAAAGTTAAGCTTCCTTGCTTGAATACACAGAGAACATGAAGCTGCTTATTAGGTGTGACTTAGGATGCAAGCTTTAGAATCTAGATTTTGCTGAGCAAAATCATCTTGGCAGTCCCACTTCAGTTTACAGTGGCACATGTAATTTCAATCTTTTAAAGTTACTTTTAATGGTTTCCTACCCAGTTAACTATCTTGTCTGATAATTGACTTGATCATATTTCAAAAGATAAAATAATTATGTGACTACTACTCATGTTTAAAGAAGTGAGAAAAATCATGACTTCCTCACTGGGAAAAGTCTAGCTCTGAGACAGATGAAACATTGGCATAGTTTACGTAAAGAAACCAAAGAACATGAAATCATACAACAAAAGTTCCTACACCATTATTTTAAGTTTCTCTTCCTTGGCCGGAAAATTTTGAATTTACAAACAAACGATAAAGCAAGATTTTATTTGATGTAGTTACCCTTATGTGTGGAAGAGATTGCTTTACACTGGCACATCTTTTGCTTCAGGGTGTTATCCAAAAAATATTTGATAATCACAATACAAAGGAGAGTTTTCTTGATTTTTTTTTTTTCAGATCAATTCCACATGTGCGTACTTCTGTTGTCCACATGTGAAGTTAAATCAAAACAGCTCTGCTCTAGGGAGAACAGGAATCCATACACTCATTCACTAAAGTATAAGCACCGTGTTTACAGGATGTCCATGAATGGATTCGATTTTACATAAAAAGCAGTTTTATTAAATTAACAGGAGGAATTAAATGAAAAATACTTACTCTTCTTTATTTTCTTTGTTCTTGGACTTATCTTTATTTTTGTTTTTCTCCTTTTTGTCCTTGTTCTTTTTTGTTTCTCCATCCTTTTTTCTTTCTGACTTGCTGAGAAATAGATTTACATTTTCAGTTGTTACAGACTAAGTTAAAACATATTTGGAAAAGATTAAATATCTTAGAAACAGTAGCAGTATTACTCTTTGTCTTACCTCTTCTTTTCTTTTTTCTTTTTCTTCTCCTCCCTAAGGAAAAGAAAAATATGATAGGGTCATGGGATGCACATACCCCTTGCTTCCACATTTGTTTGAGTCATCTGCATTCAGTAAGGATAACATTATACTCGGGTGTTTGACCTTCAAAACTGTTTTGCTTACTGTATTAACATAGCACTACTTTTATTTTAAATTAGTAGATGTAATACCAATAACTTTAGTATTGAGAATGATCACCATAATTGAAGTGTATGAAGTTAAAATGTATGTGCAGTCTCTTTTGGGATTACTTGAATGTCGTAACTTCACAAAGATATTATTAAGTATATATCAATCTTCTTCATTGCTGCTTAAACAAACAATACTGCAGTACTCTCCTTTTATGAAATGGCAAAGATACTTACTCGCCTTTATTACTATTGTTGTTAATATTGTACTGTGCAAATGCACTGGGTAGATACCATTGCCTGGGGAATAGCAAAACAACAGTTACTTTGATATCTGCTGAAATACAAAAAAAACAAACACATTTAATCAGTACTGTCAAAGATTGTTTCTCACCATTTTAATCATGGGCTAAAGTATCTAAGGAAATTGCAAGAGCCCACATTTTAATCTCCTAAATATTTACAATAAATAATATATCATAATCTTAAAAAATTAATTAGAGGGTTAAAAAAAATTAGCTGATGGCAAGTGCCTCTGCTTAGTTAATCCTAATCAAATTACCACAGAATAAAACCCAAACAGACACAAAATAGTACATTTAGCATACCTGTTTTCCCTTTTGTCTATCAGTCCAGGGTCCTCACTGGTGTCTTGTACTACCACACTGGGAACAATTGTATGGGAGTGATGGGTCTCAATCACTCCTACCCTCATGGTGAAGTTTGTCTTACCTTGGGTAATTGAAGAAGACTGATTAAAAAAAAAAGAATCAAGTAATTTCACAATTAGCAAAAGTAACAAGCAAATATTTTCCTATAGATGAATCCTTTATATGCTTTCTTCCCCTAAACCCAGCAACAGTATTTTCAGTTTCCTTTCTCCCATAACATTCCCAGAAGGCAAGAAAGGGCACTGTATGCTTCAGTGTGTTGAAGCACAGGCAACTACTGCTAAAGAGAATGTAAAACACATCTTTCTCTTAGAGGAAGCATTCATTTAAGTCTTTCTCCTTAGTCTGATCACATAGTTTGAAAATATTTAGACAACTGTTTGAAACGTCTACTGCCATTTCATTTGGTTTTGAACCAAAAGTTCAACACCGTATCAAGATGGATAAACAGATTAATGCAGAGGTGACATCCTGAAAACCAGACTAGGAAACATCCACTGGTTTTATGTCCAAAGAATCGTCAGTATATCTGATACCTAACATTTGTACTCTGTTGAGATTACATTCTGTAACTAGAAAGTTGACTTGTGTAGTAGAGTCTCCTTACTCATAAAGCAATTAGTATATTAATACCTAAATGGAAATGTTCATGTCTGTTTTGTTCATCTCAATATTCAAAAATTGAAAATATTATGGAGTATATAACTAATACAGTACATTCTAATGCACAGTCCTTCTATCACTGGAGTAATTAACTTCTGCTTTCCCTTTTTGGTACTATTCTTACAATTTTGTCAGTTATATCTTCTCATCAATGAGACTGTCAACTCTGTAGGCATGAATCGTGTCGACAAGTGTGATCTGCTTTTGACAGGGCCATTTAGATGGAATTATGAAACAGATGCTATCCATTGTAGTAACAATATCCCTGTGCATGTGAAATCAGCATATACGGATGTATGTAAGCCACAAACTGTCAAATGAGTGGCTGTACCACTGATAAGTGAAGTCAAATGCCATAGAATAAATCAGCCTTAAAGAAGGTACTTACATTCTGTGGTCAAGCACACTGCAAAAGAGAAGCAGGATGATACAGTTGCCATATTACTGCCAGACTTACCTGAATTTTCCTAATTAGTCAATGAAATAAAAAATATTCCTATACAGGAATAGGAGAGGAAAACCCATGTTCCCAGCAGTTATCCAACAGCCATCAGTTATGAACGATGGATGACCCCACCCTGGAAGTGTTTAAGGCCACACTGGATGGGGCCTTAAGCAACCTGGTCTAGTGGAAGGTGTCTCTCCCCATGGCAGGGAGCTGGAACTAGATGATCTTTAAGGTCCCTTTCAACCCAAACTGTTCTATGATTCTATAATAATACACAACATTCTATAAAACAGACAGGTAAAAATTGAAGATTAAGATGTGTTTTTCCACAAATAGCTCTAAATGTACTCCAGAATTGCTGGTCAGTTTTTAAATGCTTAAGAGCAAGGAGCAGGTTTAGGATATTGCATAAAAAGATTCTAAGTTTCTAAGACATAGTAAACATTAGGTTAGTTTCACCAGGAGCCTAAAAGCTGTAACAGGGTTTCAGAGACTTACACCAAGGATAAATTGTGTTTGACAGTATGGAGACTTAAAGTATGCCAGGTTGAATTAAGCAGCTTTATATCTGCTTACAGGTGTTCTGAAAGCTTTGCTAACGCTGGCACACAGAATTCCATCCTGCCTTAAGCTATATCCTTCACAGAGCCACACTGGAGTCTGCAGAGCTCACAAATAATGGTGCAAAATAAAGCTGTGTCCAGCCACTTCCAATCAAGAAGCACCAGACAAACGAAAAATATTCATCTCAAGGGAAATCATTCCTCCAGCAGTGTAGGCTCTAAACCAGTCAGTTCACATTAGGACTCCCAGTACCATTATTTCTATATAAGCACTCATTTTTCATGTTTATCTTTGATCTTTGAGTCTTCTTTAGTTTCAAGAGCAGAAAGAAAACGAAAAGAAGTCTTTGACTTTGTGCTTTGTGTCTGGAGACACAGTGATCTGCAGATGTACCAGAGGTTAAAGATGATGAGAAGTACGGTAAAACAGGACATGTCCAAAAGCCCACACCCATCCAGAGTACGTAGCCGGGAGGCTGGGGAAAAAATCTTTATCCTCTACATTTTCCTGTTCTTCAAGCAAAGAGGATTTTCTGTACATTTTTGCAAATAAACAGATTCCCCTGCCTCTGTTAGTGTCTGTTGTAAGTGGAAGCACAGTGGGGTGCTTTTTGTTCTGCTGATGGAGCTGTGGCAGCTGTCTTTGTAGCTCTCCTTGCAGGACTCCTGGGAAAGATAAGATGCCATCTGGGGCAAGACTGGAGACTTCATCTTACTAAGGCACTGGAAGCATCAAGTGAAATTGGAAGTATTTACTGCCCTGTGGGTCTCAAAATACTAAATTCTAATGTCAGGCTCAGGTGACTGCTGCACTGGGCTGTTTCCCTTGTCAGTGACTTAGGATATGTAACACAAGAATATCTTCAAATTCCATTAATCTCAAAGCAAATTGTGGAGAGTTTAGAAATTATTGAGTCTAAGACACAGAAATGTTAATGTGGCATGTGCCTGATGCAATATGCACAGTATTTGCTGCTGGTTTGGGGACTGCAGTTACCTTGTTACAGCCTTTGTGTGACAAAACCCTGACACTGAGACCAGTACAAAATGTCCTGTTAAGCTCAGTGGGTCCAGAACTCACCTTAATGCATCTTAAAATTGTATTATAGAGGGTTTTCAAACAGTATTTCAGATGGTTTTTACTAAACTGGATCACTACCATGTTTCCTATTCTGCAGTCACACATATTTTTCTTAAACTGATACATTATAACAAATTGTTATAGAACTTTTATTGTAATAGTCCAATGTTCATCCTCACATTATCATATTTAGGTAGAAAGTTTGAAATGTAATAAAAATAAATGCCTGCTTTAGAGGCAGTATCATCACAGTAAAAACTTGCTTTTACCATCTTGGATTTTTAAATGTGATTACTATGATAAACAAACGAGTTTTC
>WTXV02058345.1:0-26587 GCA_009823435.2 Nymphicus hollandicus
TTGGTTAGTTTGATATTGTTGTGCTGTACAAAAGCTTTCTCGTTTGCAGCAATTTCATTTGTCTATTGCTGTTGGGACTTTTTGTGTATTAGCTTTAAAAAATTGACAAGTTCAGTGTCAATCTCCAAAATTTACATCTATAAGATGTGATTTATATGTAAGATTTTATATATTTATCCATTACCTGCATCTACCGATCCCAGATCAACAAACAGTTCTGCACAGAATGATGCCAACAACAAACCAAGGAAGGGGCCAATTACAGTTGCTGTATGTAGACAACCTAAAGTATGAAAAAAAGAAAACATACTAAATTAGAACCCGGACATAATTATTTTCTTGGAATTATTATGCATGTTTAGGTCAGCTCTACTGAATAGTCTTCTGCACCTAAAAATGGCCTCATTTCAACACGTTCGTCTCTAGTTAATCACAAGTTCTACAGTGTTATTATTTTCTCCCTTCCTTTATCAGACTGAAGGGAATAATTTTTTTTTGCTTTTGTTTACATATGTGTTTGTTTGGAGGAGGGGAGTTATCACAATAGGGTAGACTTACCCAGATAGAAAGGTGAATTCTCTGCTTTGGCAAAATCCTCCAAATATGAAATTCCTAAAGGCATGATGGGAGTTTCACCCATTCCACGTACTATGTTTCCAACCATCACAAATATCCACAGCAAGGACCCAGGCTCTTTTTCACATTCTGTGAATAAAATTAAAAAAAAGAATTAATGTTTTAATTCTAACCATTAATTAAATTCTAGAGACAAATAACTGACTAACAGCTTGAACTTTGGTAGGTAGGCCTGTCCTGTAAAACAGGGGAATAAGTAGTCACAATACTTAAAAGGCTCCAGAACTGGAAGAAGCACTTGCTGGAGTAGAGTTTAAATCCCTTCCCTATCCATGTCATACCTTGTCCAATCACTGCATAACCTAGGCCCTTCCCTTAACCCATTTCCCTTACCAAAACTTCCATTTTTATGTCAGTGAAGAGAAGACAGCACCTGAACCTCAGTGATGAAGGGATGAAAAGTCATGCCTTACTAAACTGGTCACTGTCTACAACAAAGCTGCACAATTTAGAAGAAATGCTTTATCTACTTATACCTTAATTTGTGCATTTACAAAACAAAAACAGTATCTGAAAAGTTTAAATGAAAGTTTAATACCAAGCTATTAAGTTTAAGCTTTTTCCAGTTTTCCCTTATGAAGACGGCAAAATTAATGCCTTTAGTGACATGCAGTCTTGGAAAACTTGGAAACCACATCCATTACTAAATGGAGACACAGAAAACTATAGCACTATGGTTTGATGTCACTGTGTTCGTACAATATTACAGCAGTGTGATTCAGCTTTAGCACACATTGATGGAACACCATCACAAAATATAACAATTAACTGTAGGTTCATCTCACTTAACTTTTGCCATCCAGCAATCATCTAAGTTTTCAACAGTTAGCAGGTGCATCCAGGAGGTAATGTGACTCACCCTGAAGTACAGAGCATGAATGTCCTTACAGCAAATGTAGACCTTAAAGAGCTCTGTAGTCTCCTTTGACCAGCTATCAAGGGAGCCTAAAACGATAGATAAGACTGAATGCTTCCCTTTGAGGTAGCTAAAGAGTCAGGAGATTAATCCCATCCTCAGTGTGAGGATTGTGTGTGAGATGATTTAATAGTTGCCTCTGAGCCTTTTTACTTTATAGTAATTACTTTATATGCATATTGCTAGTGAACATACATGGTTCAGTCTCCCAGATAAGTTTTAGCCCAGTTTAAACTATTTTCTCTTTTCTCTAAATGGAAGTGGGATCTATCTCCTTTTCTCATTCTTTTATTTCTTGTGTGATACAATGAGGAAGCATCCTGGTGCAGATTAACCATTGCCCAGATATGTTTCCCACCTCTTCACAGTATCATAGTATTTCAAGTCAAAAAGAGAATATTTGTAAGCACAACCTGGTGTTGTATTTCCCCAAAGTAGACTGACAGGGATGTTAACTGAGCTGTTTGGGTACTGTGAAAACTGCATTAAAAAAAGCTACAGCCCTCATGTCAGAAAATAAAGGAACAAGAAGGCTAGGAAATTTCCTGACCTCTGGTTTTTATGTCTGCAAAAAGTACTGATCAAAAGCAGAACCCCAAAATAATTGCTATTAAAAATAAATTGTGTTTACTTAAACACTATAAAAACTGAGGAAAAAAATATTAGTAAACATAGGAAGACACATACCTCTTGATGGCTCCTCTGTAGGAAAGGAGAACAAACTTTGATTAACAAGGCAGAGAGGCATGACTGAAAAATTCTCCTGTTGTGAAATGCTGCTTTCAATATGATACCTGTTTGAATCAAAGGAAAGCATGTATAGGTTAAGAAGAAATACATCAGAACCACCTCATAAACCTGTACTCCAGTAATGAAGTGACCTATAAGAAGAGTGTGTAGCTATAAGAAGGAAACATCAAAAATTTACTGAGCCTCAGTAACAAATCAGGCTAGGAACAAAGGAACTGTAACAGGAAATCAACACAGTGTTTTATCCAGGCTGTTATCTAGCCTCTAAGATAATCTTGTAACAGGTGCTACAGGGGGAGTATCATCCTCTCTTCTATTATTCTTCCATTCTAACTCAATTTGCACCCTAGGCAGAAGAGGCCACCAAGGCTGTCAGAGCCATACCACGTTGGACATAACAAGATTAGAGGATCTGTCATCCAGGCTTCACACCAAAGACATCCTTAAAAATCATATTGTACTGCCCATCCAAGCAGATAAGAGCAAGTAGTGCAATATAATACTATCACATGCCACTGTTTCTTCAGGGAGTCCACACAAGAGGCAGCACAAGCATGAAGGCAAGGGCAAGAGAAAGTGCCTTCCTTTCCCTTGGAGAGGGATGGCTCTCCTCAGGAAGGAATGACTGACTTCTGAAGCCATCTCAGAAGCAAAACAAAACAAGCTGCTCTACAGTCACCACATCATTCTGATGCTCAGCAATGTCTCTCTCAATAAGCAATACTATTTCAGCTGGAGAAGTTACAGATTAAGACAAGTAAGGATCACAGAAGCTGCTCTGACTTAAGCAAAATACTCACCTTCCAAATAGGAAATGAGGAATTGATATAAAAAGACATCCAAATGACATAATTGTGCACCCCAAAGCAATTATTCTGGGTCTGTGAAGCTTTGCTCCAAAGTAACTCACAAATGCAATCAGCAGCAAGTTGCCTGCAAAAAGAACCTAGTTCATATTTACAAACCAAGGCATCCTTATATCTTTTAAAGTGCAACATAAATTTGAGTATACCTTGTTAGCTCAACACCTGTTACTTCTCTTACCTCGTAAAAACTGTAACTAGACAGGGAACTGCCTAAAGCAGTAATTCCCTGCTATCTGTGATCTTTTTCTAGAAGATATACACCACATAGAAAGAACATGAGAATAGAAGGCAGAATGGAAAAGAGATCATTATAAGAAAGATTTTTGACTGCACCTATATAAAGAATTTTCCCACTACTTTACATAGAGACCAGGCTCAGGGGCTGCAGAATAATAGGTGGTTTAGGAAGTTATTCTCCTAGGATACTCTATTTTGCAATGTGTGGGAAAATACAGAGACATATATTCCAAGGTTTCTTTGTACTGAAAATAATGAACACAAGATGACATACAGAGAAAAAAGAAATACTAAATTAATATTATTTTCAGTAATGGTTTGAAAGGAATAAAAAAAACATATTTTTGTACCTAGTATCATTTAAAAATACAAATGTGCTAAAAATCTTTGTTCTCTTCTCCTCCACTTTCACTTGAGAATCAGTTGATTTTCTCTACTCTTCATTTATTGCTATGCAACTAAGAATCAAGCTTCATGTTATGAATCAGGCCCCATACAAATAGCAATTTTGTAATCGTATACCTACTAATTGTGTGACTTTTTTGTCAAAAGAACAAAAATATCTCTGAGTGATGAGCATCATGCTCTGAAAGAAGATAACATCTTTTTTTTATGTGTGATTGCTAGACAAACTGTATTGAATCAGTGGCTTGAATGACACTTAAAGGTGTATACATAGATGGTCCTAGTAAGTTATTTAAGTCTTCCACATATACTGACTCTTAACCATTTCAAATATTATTCTGATTCTTCACCATTATTTTACATCCTTTGAGATAGGAATGCCAAAACTTGTTATAGAAGAGTGCATATGAAGATAATTTATTTAAAATAATAATCCTTTTACATACCACTTCATTAATCTTGGCCCTTTCATGTTTCTTAAAGTCTCCACCTTATCAAAAGCAAGAATATATTCTGGGTATTCTTTCTTTATGGCAACTTTGGGCTGCCCCATCAGACTGCTTTACAGGCAGCTGCATGGTGTTGCCAAAGCATTCTTATTCTTGCGCATGCAGATATCGAAGACCAGGAAAAGGAGGAAGGAGCCTTACCTCCCTTCCCCACCAGTGTATATGAATCTGTGCAGAGCACTTCCTCAGCTGAGCCAGGAATAATAAAAATCCACATTGTAATTTTAAGAGTATAAACCACATCCTTTACGGATCTCTATTTAGATGGGTTTGAAGTTGACATGACTTATGTTCAGCTATTTTCACGATGACAAAATATAAGCCTATGACTAGGCAATAAGACTCACTGATAGGCAAGGTAAGTGTCACTAACCATAGAACTGGAAACTTTCTTTACAGTTGTGCAGGTATAAAATCTTGAAATACTATTCAGTTTCAGTAAGGAGACAACCCACTCCAATCAACTTTGAGGTCACTGATCAGAAGAACTGTAAAACGGTAAATATGACCTTGAATTCAAACAAAGATTATAAAATCTTTCTGGTTTGTTCAGAAAGATTCAATACAAATCTCTTAAACTGGTTTTATGTTGTTAGTTGCTCTGTCATATAGTGCAGAAATTAGATGAACCAACTTTTAATCCTAAACTTCATCATTTATGTTCTCCGCCTATTTTCAAAAACACTGTTTTGTAAGTACCAGCTGAAACAGTAGGACAGTTAGTCACTGTTGTCACATAAGAGTAATCGACAGGTTGCTATGAACATGAGAGTCACAAATACATGCTGAGACAACATATTATATTTTTAGAGAATAAGAAATATTAAAATCAATGATTACCAATTTCAAAGCTTCCATTAATGATCCCCACTAAGGAAGCTGGAATATTAAATTGTTTCTCTAGCTGTGTAAACAAGCTGTTCATGTAAGCACCAGACATCGTTTTACCAACAAATGCAAGTGATAGTGCCAGCAGAAATACCTAGGAAGGAAAGAGGAGAATCCATAAAGAATTATATACATTTAGGAATATTCCATGGTTATATTCCCCACCAAAGATGTCTTCCAGGTAAAACAAGTGAACAGTTCTGTTCCACTGATATGTGAGTAAATACCACCATCTATCCTTGTCCACAGTTGTGGCTTCATTAAACGAAAGATTTTGTTCTTCACCTACTCCCATTGACCAAGACTGTCTTCAGAAACCTTCAACTCCATCTCCCCAGCCAAAACAGCTGCGGCACAGCCTCTCCCACCCTGTGTCTCCTGCAAGATTGCCATCTGCAGGGCTGAGGAACGTCTGCAGCCAGACCAGGATGCAAAGATCTTTGCACCCTTTGCTCATCTGAATGACAAATTACTTGAAGAAATAATATCATTTCCTTTGATCGAACTACTTGATTAAGTATCTGCTCTCCCATCTCAGTAGAGGTCATGAGCCCAGAACAAGACATTTCAAACAGAAAAAGTAAATAGCAAATAGTAGTGTCCTTTTTACAAGAACATAGTAGCAGTTGACAGTAAGAACCAGCAGCATTCAAATGATTTTAGGGTTCTCAAACATTACTTATGAAATGAAATCAATAGTATTTTTAAATACATCTGCTGAAAATGCTAAAAAGCATAAGTAACGTATTCAGGTTTTGAATTACTATTCAAACCAAGCTATTTTACAAACTTTTATAGCACTTCTTGACAACTTGAGCAGTCTATGGTACATCGACAGCCAATTTTTACTGCCATGTCATCAGTAAAGGCTCATTTGACAAGTTTTAGAAGGAATGGTAAACACATCAGACTAGGGAGATTACACATATTCAGAGGTGGAGCTTCAAAGGAGCAATCAACCATACCTCCAACACATCACAAAGTGTAAAGTTCAGGGACATAAAAAGCAACACATGATTGCTGACAAACTTGCTTGACCTCAGTTAAGGCATTAAGGACAAGGAAAGGGACAGTTTATTAATCCTTTTAGTCTAGGTTGTAACTTCAGGGGGGTTGGAACTAGATGATCTTAAGGTCCTTTCCAACGCTAACTATTCTATGGTTCCATGATTCTACCATACCACTACAAGTGCAAGCAATTACAGTTGTGTGTACATACAAAATGATGAAATATTTTTGTACCTTCAGCTTGGAAATGCAGCAAAATTTGTCCCCTGCACCTTGCTTCTCAGCTTCTGTCATGTTGCTCTTTATAATTGGTCCCGATGTCTGTTTCTAAGTCTGTCCAATGATCCCATTACAGTATTAAAAAAGACAAAAGAAACAAAGAAACATTTTTGTCCCATGTTTGCAAAACATCAGATTCAGTCTAAGATATTTTGTACTTGAGTATCTTCCTTAAATAATTGTGAACTGGATTCCAAAAAAATGCTACAAGCCTATACACTTCATTCTAATAAAGAAAATTTGACATGAATGTCAACAGCATAAGAGCTAGCCCTCAGCCCTCATCGGATACTGAATGATTTCAGTACTATACAACCATTAAGCAAAGAACAGAGGAAAAAGCTGTCCTGAGAGCAAGCTGTTTTGTCTGTGACACAGCTTTTTAGTCCTTTTCACAAGCATTTCATTGACCACGTAGGAGACAGAACTATGAAGACCTATACATTTGACTGGTGTATACCTGTCTCTGTAGTCTTATTTTACTGTGCCTGTCCTTGCTAGCCGTAAAAAGAACATTTAGTGCTTCTCTGCATGTTCAATTGAGCCGTCCCCCTTCCACTGGCATCAATGTAAATTTGTTAATTTTAATATAAACTGTATTGGAGACCAATCTCTTGGCATTAAAATTAGAAATAAAAATAAAACAAAAACCACCAGACCAACTTAAGTTCTAAGTGGAAACAAACCAGACTCTGTTCTCCTTCTCCTCCCAAGATCTGCAAAAATTTGCCTACTTTTAGTCATCTCCATCTCAACTTGATGGTTAGAGCTTCTGGTACTGCTAAGTCACCCGCTTTCTTACACATCTTACATATTTCCCAAAATTGCGCTCACAGAAGGAGCAGTATATCCCATGGATTTGGCATATACTTACCTGTAAAAGCCCCTATACATCTGAGGGTTAGCACAATGAGTTAAACAGGGAGAACACCATTTTAAAGAAGATTTATCTCTAAGGACTGCCACAAGGCTTCATTAACCCAAGTTATTCAATACAGTTCCCTGCTGCCTGATGGGGTAAGCTGAAGAAAAACAGGGCAAGTCAGAACCCTACCTTATAGTTGGGATGGATATAGGTTAATTTCCTGGTTTTTTTTTTTTCTCAGATACACTTTCCAAGTGTAATCTTGCAGCACCTGCTCTTCTCTATGTTTTCCACTTCATCAAGCCACGTCTGGGAAGCAAGCTGTCTTTGACAAGCCTGCCAATAGAACTGAATTGTCTTGCACATTCTTTAACCCAACACCCTCTCAATCAATCTCTTCAAATTCTAATTTCTACAACAATGTTAATCCTCTCAAATCCTAGCAAATTCATGAGCATTAACTCCTTCTACAGGTAACTCCTTATTTTGAGTCTCAAAAGCGTATAGCATTCCTGGAAACACTTTACAATTAAGCTTAGGTGTTGAACAGCTCAGACAATTATCAATGATATATAAACAGTATGCATGTCTGCTTTGCTTGAAGATGTTTACACAAACTGTGTTCAATCACAGTATGAAAATGTGCTTATAAAGGTTTGCACTTTCTTTGCAACTTGGCATAAAAGTTTATACCCCAGTGAATCATTTATCTGAATACTACTTTATTCAACAGTAGCCCACCCTGTTTTACTAGGTTCAGTTCAAATTGTTACTCAAATGCAATTACACTAATGTTAGATAGAGATAAAGGAAAATATTCTCAGGGCAAAACAAGTAAGTACTTACAGTTTTGAAAAGGTCTGCAGAAGAAATGACTGATATCATACCCTTAAACTTTGACTTTTAGTGCAAATTGTTGAAAATTAACCCAGGTATATTTACTGCAGAATTTGTAATTTTGCCAGATGGTTTCAGTTGTGCATTTTAGAGTACTCACTCAGATGTGAAAGACACCGGTTGACTTCTTACGAAGAAAATTATGCCCATCTCTTCCTCTTCCCCACCAAAAAAAGCCAAGAGCTACAGCTGTGTCAGATCCCTGAGCATGAAGCGGTGACACTCTTGCCCACTGGAGACATCAGAGAGTACTCACAAGCAAGAAAGGAACTTTAAAAGTGCACACACAACTGTAGATTTACAGGCTAGGTGGTGTCCTAGTAGAGGGTGACACAGGGTCAGACTGGAGGAGGGGAATGAGTTTGTGTCTTGAGAGGGTGTCTAAGACTTGAATTAATGTATGAAAAGCATTGCTGGCACACTACAATTATTGGCCTCTTCTTGGTGTCTTTGAATGTTTTGAAAGAAAGCATAGCCCTTCCCTGTTGGCATAAAGCACTTGGAAGCTCAGCTGTGAGGCAGAACTGGGTCTGAATCAAAAAATGGAGAAAATTACTTCAGACCCTGAAGTAATGCCCTGAGGCATAAAATCACTCTTTGTCAGCAACCCCAGTTCGTCTTCAGTGTTGTCACTGTATCAGTCTTTCTGGGTCTATTTTTGAAGTATACAAGTTTAACTAAATATACTGGGATGTTAATTCTAAAAGGGGGCAAGAGCCTAATATATAGCCACTGCAACAATCACTAGGAGCACCCTTTCCTTTAGGACTTTTGTTGCATGATGATGGTTCACCATGCAAAAGTGGAAGACGAAAAAGCCACCCATAGCAATACAGCTGCTGTGATTGATCTCCAGGGTAGTTACTGATTACTGCTGCTAGTTACTGATTACTGGATGTTACAAATTCAGAATAGTTTGACCAAATGTAAATAGTTCTAGCTAATGTGACAAGAAAAAGATTACTCACCTTTGAACAAATAGGGCAGACATCACATCTAAGAATCAGTAGATATGCCAAGTACTGGTGCTGAAGCAGGTTTTATGCGTGACCTTAAGCCTCTTGTTGACACTTGTGTTTGTCTCCTTTCACGTAATAACTACTAATGCACGTGAAAAGCCTATATGCAAAGTCTAAAAAGTGTGGTGAAGGTGGGATTGTGTTTAATGAAGCCTGGCTTTGAGCACAGCTTCCATAGCAGTATTTCTCAGCTTTCCGAGGGAGCACCCAGCCTTCCTGAAATACACCCCTGGGCTACCACATACCCTGTATGGTTATGCTGCAGGGAGGGGGAAATAACACACTGACAAGATACTTGGCATTTTTGTTGCACAGTATGTTTTTGTCTCACAAACAACTTTACTGCTGTACTGAAAAATGTTTTGTAGACTCTCAGCTGATGCCTTCAGACCACTAATGGCTGAGGATCTTGGCCTGCTTCAGGGCCGCACCATAGCATGAGACAAGGCATTTCCCCTCTTATTTCTTATAATAAGAGTTCACAACTGTAAATTTTGAGGAGCATATCTACTCAGTTCTAATTAGAAAACTCAGAACATTAGAAAAGTTCTCAAGTGAAAACCTATTAGCATGCTTCTCCCTCATAAAATATGCATTTCTTAAGAGCTATAGCGCTGCTTTCTGTTCTCACTTTATTATGATCTCCAAATCATACCTGATGGCTATCTGTACTGGGATTTTGCTTATACAGTTTAACTAGAAATATAAATCCTGTTTCAACCTTTGATTTCCTTTAATTAAAGTCTGAGGTAAAGTCTTATTTCCCACTAAGATATTTGGAAGGTTTCCTTGCATTTTATATTTTCTCCACTTACCCATTGCCACTTTCGGAAAATTAAAAATCCTCTGACAAAATAAGAATATATAAAAACAGTTGTCTGAGTTCTGCCACATCCTGTATTGCATTCACAGAAGACCGTACCATAAAAAAGCCACAGTGAACTCGGGTAGAAAATGGCTGAGTATAAAGTTGCCTCAACTCCCTGTGGCCATCCTTGCTTCCTTTAATAAAACAGCTAATGTGTTCAAGGCCAGTTTGGACAGGGCTTTGAGCAAACTGATCTAGTGGAAGATGTCCCTGCCTATGGCAGGGGGGTTGGAACTAAGGTGAGCTTTAAGGTCCCTTCCAACCCAAATAATTGTGTGATTGTATGATTAGAGAAAAGGATGCTGCCCAGCAAAATAGCAGTTGTTCAACAGTGTATGCCAACAACAAAATAGTATTCATTCAGGTGTAAAGTGACTTCTCTCCATGAGCAGCATCCCTCCGTGCATAACTAAGCCTTGTTCTATATAACAGAGAAGTCTCAGTGTCATTAGAGCACTATCCTTGCTTTTCATTAAAGATATCTAAACTTTAATATTCTAATTGTAACAGTTAGCTATGGAAATGACTGCAAGCACTTAGTCAAAAGATTTGGCTGGAATAATGCACAGGGTATTCGTTACATGATACTTATCTTAATTGATTAGAAACTAGAACTGAAGATCTCAGTTAGGTGTCTTTTCACCCTGTGTTTAGCTATTACAAGGATTTACCAGTCCTTTCTTCTTTCTCTCTTACCCCATCTGGTTTTTAAATATTTCATTTCATAACTATTTGTAGAATATATTCTTCATATATTTTATATTTTAACCCATGTCTATCTGTGGGGCGTACACACCATGATTTGTCAATAGAGATCCTTATTTTCAAATCTCCTTATTCGTAATAATTATTTAAAAGTGAGCTTCTGAGATGTATGCAAGAATTTTCAGTATCTACAGGAAATAAACTAACCAGTGCAATAAAAGTCATTGGCTAGGATTTTAATTAGTTCTTGAATAAATAACCATTACACAAACTTTGATGAGATAAAAAGTCATAGTACCATCACACAGAGAACTGTGTAATTCTACAATCTCAGTAATATTATTTTGTTCAACAGTTTCTGCTCAGGGTGAGTAAAACCAAAGACTCAGGTCAGCAAAGGGATTACAAAAACTGGAAAGCAAAAATTCCAGTCAAATGAACACCTTCTTATAGCAGGCACTTAACAATTTACTTTAAATATTTCTCTCTGATTCAGGAAAAAAAATAACCCAGGTGGTTATTTTTAGTTTAGTGTAAGTGATCTATAGCTTGCACCTACTATCACAAGATTTTCTAGCTCCATTTCTATGCTTCTATGATTTCTACCACTTTTCTAGCTTCCACTTCTATGATTCTATGTTTCTATGATTCCATGATTCCATGATTCCATGATTCCATGATTCTATGATTCCATGATTCCATGATTCCATGATTCCATGATTCCATGATTCCATGATTCCATGATTCCATGATTCCATGATTCCACTTCAGAGAACTTTGTTTTTAAGATTTCCCCTAGAATTCATCAATAATTTGCATTTTAGAAACTTTTGACATTGAAAAGAAAAAATAATAAAGTGGAAGAATAGGAAAATACAGGTTATCGTTTTAAAAGCTGGAGTACCTCTTCAGGATGATGGACAAGCAGCATGCATCTTCTTATCTCAACTGACTTTTGAGGTCTAAATGCCTTTTTCCAAAGATTCACCACACCCATTATAAAAGATTTACTCTCATTCATCACACTTTATTTTGGTCACTTCATATTAGCATATTTGCAAAGTGTCTTACAGTAGGAACTTAAGTGCTGAACATTGATGGAAGTCAAAAGAACTTCACTATTGATGTGCTTAAGTATGAACTGAGTTTAGCTTTAAAAGCAAAATGAAGAAATGGATGCTTCAAGGGCATGTTCCTTTGGACACATACACACACCGACAAACATATGCACACTAACAAGAGTTTTCCCAATGACTGTCTACATTCAAACCTCTCTGGTGTTCTGTTTTTCTGTAGCACCATGAGAAAGGAAGTACTATTGGAATTATATCAATCTTTGCTTCATGGAGAAAGTGTCTTAGAGACTTCTGCTTACAAACAAACAAAGACTAGTATCTATACATTTGGATCCATAGTCCTGGAGGAAAGAAAAAGGCCTTTTACAGGGATAAAAAAGAAATAATTCCTATGAAAATATTGGAAATACATTTATTTGAATATTTAGCTGCCTGAGAGCGCTGGAAAGCTTTTATATTTTTTCAGACTTTTGGAATCTGAAGGATGTTGGGGGAACATTTTTGGGGTAAGTGTGAATTCTCAGTCTTAAAGTAGGTGATCATAGCCTGCTTACATGGTCTGTGTGCATAAAAGAGTACCTGAAGGAATAGTCCCATTATGCCCATACCTGGGCACTTTAGCAACTTCTGTGAATTTTCAGTGTTTGGATGTGTTTAAGTGACGCTGGGAAGCACCTACCATGCAGATCTTGACCTTTATAACCTGCTTGTGTTTCAGCACAGAGCCTTCAGCGGTGGGGTACTGAATGAAGGTAATGAGTCACCCCCAGCAATTTGCCACTGATCAGCAACATGTACAAATTAAGTACCTCTCAAAAAAAACCCCAACAAAAACCAGGAGTAGACATATGAAATTAACATATGTTCACAAATGCACAGTTTAATATTCAGCAAATTTATGTAACATTCTGTGCATATAGAATTCAGTATCTCTATTGTGATTAATTCATGGATAACATAGCATTATAGAGAATCTTTGATGTCTCAGCATATTGAATTCCCACTTTCTCCATGGGATTTCTCCTAAAGGCCATATTTGCACCAAGTTCACTGCTTCCTGCATTACCAGCTCAGACCTGAGAAACTGAGACTACAAGTAAATTTTTCTGTCTGGGGCACTCTAATCATCCTAATGCAAGGAAGATACCTTGAAAGAGTCAAGTATTTGTACAGAAGCAGGTAGACCCTATTCTTAGCAAGTACTTTTGTTGAAGATCCTCATCTAGGCTCTCACAATAGGCATTAGAGTCAGATATTTCCAGAGTGTAATTCATCCCATCTTAAGACAGCTGTCTGAAATAAGTGGGAGGAAACTGTCTCTGGAGGTGCTTCTTTCTTCCCTTTCCTTTGAAAGACTAGAAAGCTAGCTCAGTCTAGATAACTAACTTTTAGACACATAAAAATCAGGTCAGATGACACTTCGTTATCTCTCCTTATGTTATCCTATGTCTACTCATCAGTCAGCCAGCAGCTCTCAGCCTAAGGTCAGGACACCCACAAAATTGCTTATGCAAGCTCAGAGGAAACTCAAATGGATAAATGGTATGATTATTGAAATCAGCAGAACAACTCAGTAAAAAAATGCAGAGTTGATGTACATCTATTGGTCCTAGTCTAAATGTTAGATGTAATGATGTTACCTACCAAAAATACAGAAGTCACTGCTGGCCCCACTCTAAATACAGTATATGATTTTGGAAATGCTGAGGACTAAGTAGCTCTTTCCCAGTACTGCAGTTGTAAACAACCATGAATTTAGCTAATTTGAGCACTATAGCAGTCATGGGTTGCACATCCCATAGGATATAGCATGGCAACCCAGATAAACACATTGTGACACAGATTAGGTTCACTGTCATTTCCCCACCAGTTCAGAGCTGGGCCAAAATCCAAGCAATGTTTAAAACCATTTTCTTCCCCAGTTGTATCTCCTGAGATCTGCTTCTTTACTGCAGGTTTATCAGGAGATACAAGGGAACATAAAATTTCACCCCTCACTAGTACTAACAGGGAGAGTGTCAGGGCAGAGTTGTGATAGTTGAGTAGCCATGTAGCTCCCAGTCAAATGCAGGCTAACAGAGTGCATTTCTATCAAGGACAGCACAGAATTTTCTTCTCGGGGTTGCACTTTGGTCTGGGCACTCCAAAAAGCTGCAAAGTTAAACCTCTGAACAGACCAGCAAAACTGAGTCTAGAAACCTTACAAGACCCTTTCACAACATTTTCTCTCTTTTCAGCTGCTTATAGAAGTCACAAAATCTGCACAAAGCAAAAATCCCTTCTCAAGATATTTTGAGAACCTACCCTCTCAGAAGAAAGAGAGGAAGGATGCAGGAAGAAAGATATAATAATTAAACTGATCCTCCTTTAATCAAAACCGTATTTTTTCTGCAGTGATTATACTAGACTGAGGTAAATCATGGGAAGTCACAAGGTCTCATTGTGCTGGAAAGTGAAGAGACTAACAAGAGCTTGATCTACTCAAGCCACACAGGGAAGCACCCATCTGCATTTAACAAAGAAAGTGGGGTGATGTTTATCCCTGTATATGCAGAGACACAGAGACTTGGGTACAAGACTTTCTGCCCATTTTGATCCTGAATTCAGATTCAGTTTGACTATCCAGTAAGATTTCTTTTTCTCTCACCTCAACAGAGTGCATACCAGCTACAGACTAGATAAAGATTCAGATCTGTCTTCCATCCTCAACTCTGCCATCAACTCTGTGCATCCCTTTTAACTCATTGTTGTCTCAAATTTTTTTCCCTGTAACCCAAGAACAATATATAGTCATTTATAACAAACATTCAGATCCATACATTGAAGATAATATTGTTTATGTACAAACCATTAATTGTTGTGTTTTCACAGCTGTTTATTTAAACTGGTGACACTGCCATAACTGTTTCTCTCATAAGAAAGCAGTTTAACACATTGATTTCCACCTGTATGGATTTCAGGGATTTGCTTTTGTTTTAGCAAAACAGGTTCATGTCTTCCAGCCTTGTGGCAAAATTCATGAAGACATGAAATTCTTCATTCTTTGTAAAATTTGCCACAAGGCTGGAAGACATTCTGTTACACAAACTTCTATTTTTAAATGTTAGAAAACATAAATGTTCCATTTGTCAAAGCAGCTTTTCTGAATAAATTACCTATGTAAAAAAAAAAAAAAAACAACAACCCAAAAGTTGAAAACCTAGTGATATATTTTTTGGCAGTACCTCCTTTTTTAAGTACAAAGGGATGTATTGTATGTTCAGGTCGCCAGCTTTCCACTAATGAGGCATAATATCTCATGAACATACCTTAAGAAAAGTTAAAGGAACGAATGTACTGTAGGTTGACTGGCAGTTCGAAGGCTTCAAAGTCTCTCTGGAGTCTTTTCCTCTAAAAAAATGACATTAACTATGATTCATCAATCAGTGGTTTATGTAACCTGATAGCATTTCACTTTCGCTATCCATCAAGTCCCCAAGTTTTTTGGTGTGTGATAATACACTTTGTGTGCAGAGATATCACCAGGCTAGATACTGCTTACTACAAAATGCTTAAAGGTGATAATCCTGGCCTTTCAAGGTACACTTTACATAGGAACCTCTTCTAAGACAGCTCAGTCCTAAAGGGTGTGCAATATCCAAATGGAAGCTCCAGGAACATGGACGACCTTTTTGGAAGCTATGCATCTACCTGTGACCATGGCTTTCTAGCTACAAACACCCCATTTTTAAAACACAGGAAATTTTTAAAACATAGGATCCCCCCAAACAGGTATTCTTGCTCAGAAAGGTTTAAGTTGCATGAAATATATACCCTCTCTTGACAATGGAAATTAAAGAACTGACTTCAAATAACAATGTACATTTAAGACTGTCTATTAAAAATTACCATACCCTTACAGTGACAATTTTTATGGTTCTTTTAACAGTTGTTTATTCAACTGCTACAGACTATTATGGGTATTATAAAAGGCAGCAGAATGATATATGACCTAGAGGGGTTGTAGTGATCCATAACACCACAGAGAATATTATGACTGTTTATGTCAACTGCTTATAAAATAATTTAAGAATGTGTTAACCCTCATGCAATTTCATGTATGAAATGTTAAGTTGATGTGAAACTATATAGGTATATATACAACATTCTTGAGTTTTTTAACACAAGATCAATAAGTATGACCACTGTAGCAATGAGATGGTTCTCTCAAACAAAACCAGCTCTTTACAACCTGTAGAAACGCACCAGAAAGGTGTACAGGGCCTCTGTAAAGAGTCACAAAATCAAGCCTATAGTCACTAGAACTGTAGTCACTAGCCAGAGGTCTACCTCTTCAGATGGGAATGTGTAGGAATCCTGCAAATCAAGAAAGAAAAGAAAAAAAAAGACTACCAATCTAGACAATAGTTTATACCATAGAGAAAACTCTGAATCCAAAAGCAGAGCTTAAGATACCCGTTCTAAACAAAGAGTACATACTCAATACTCGCAGATTTTAAAGACACCTGACCTGAAATATGTGCTTCTCTGCTGCTCTGCACAAGGGTGGGCCTTTTTTCTGAATCAAATCTATAATAACATTACTTTTCAGCTTTGTTGCACTGAAACTGTAGCATTCATCAGCACAGTGTGTTAATATGAAATTATTTCAATATGTTAATGACTGAAAGTTTCCAGAGACTTAGGTGGTTTTTGCCTTGCAATAATACAGTGCCCTCAACTTTCCAGTAGGTATTTGGTTCAGTAATAGTTTGTTACAAAAAACATCACCTTATGAATCAGCCATGTCACTTACAGCTTCTAAATGTGAACTCTCACAAATACTTTTAAATACTGACTTTTCCATGCCATTAACTTTTTCTGTTATCAGGGACAACCTCACCCAAAAGTAGAGTGGTTGCTAAGCAGACAGAAACAGCAGTATTTAGTGTAACAGACACTACCATAACAGTTAAAATCCTAAAATTTTTCCAGATACATAAGCTGAACTCCTAATGAATTTTTAATGACTTCTTACTGTAGAGAGATAATTTCATGTACTGATTCATGTTCCCTGTGCTTATCAAAATCTTTTCTCATTTCCAAGTAGAACAAAAGGTCAGGTCTTGCACTCACACATATAATTATCCAAGCATACAGTAAATGCAGCCCTACTGCATTTCTGTTTGAAGAAGAGCGATCTTGTTTTGCAGCCACATGGGCTGACATACCATAAATAAGTTAATTTATGTTTCATGCTATTGTCAACGTAAACCCTCCTACACAAGTTAGTACACTGCATTTGCCCTTAGTGAAAAATTATGAACATGACTGAATCTCAGTTCAGCACAACTCTCCTTTTTAAATGGCAGAGAAAATGCCACTATTAATAGCAGAGCTGTCAAGACAGCATCATCTAAAAGACTCAGAGTGTTTCAAGACAAAGCCAGATTGTCATTCTCTTGCTGCAGTTTGCAGAGGGGAAAGAGAAAAAAAAAATGAAAAAGAAAAAGAAAAAAAAGTCTGATTATTGAAAGTGAGATAGCTTAAAAGAAAACTTAGTTAAAACTTATGCACTGGATCACATAGGAAGTGCTGACACGATTCTGTGTAGATTTATTTCGAAAAACAGCAGTTTCTCTTACTGGTGAATGTTCAGCATGCTTTGTACTTACTAGCAATTCACCTCCACTGAAATAAGTCTGGGGAGCATGGAGGATGGTGTCTGGTCCGTATTTTCTACAGATGTCTATGCTCTTTATAAGATGCTGGGGTGGCGAAGAGGTGGTGGAGAGCTCTCACAGTTACACTTAGTAAATCAGAAAAAGCTCTTTTACACATACCTAATTCCTTAATCTCTTTTTGCCCATTACAGGAGCTTTCAGGGAGACCTCATTCTGCACATTCATTAGCCATATATTCACTCACGACTCTTCACATGTTCTAGGACTCCATATACTATCGTAGTGATGGTATGTGTACATTACAGCAATATACTTTATATACTACATTTTATGGATTAATTCTTATAGACAATGACTTTAGAATTGTCACAGCAGGAAGCAATGGATGACTTAATTTACCACCAAGGAAGAACTTTCAGAAGAATAGTAGTACTATTTCATATTACTTATTTACCATTAGCACTGTCTAGAGCCCTTGAAAGTGACATTGATAACTGAAGGAGAGGTCTCCTTTTGCTTATACTTCTGGAAGCAGGTTGCAGAAGAGACAAAGGAAAAGAAAATTAAGACTTTGAACATTCTGTTGTATCCAAAGGTACACTGTTGGGTGCAAGCCAGTATAAGCCATGCAATTAAAATTCTATAAAATATAAGTAGGAATGGCATTCACAACTATAATTTATCAGTCACTGTGCTGTCATTTCTGACTTTTCTGATCTAAACATGGGGTTTATTCCTCTCGCTTGGGAGATTTCCAGGTATAGAAATTGATTCAGCACAAACTCTGCTGAGGTCATTCTCTGAGGAATCATTAGAAATAGCCCTTTGAGCCTACATGATTGTTCTGTCAATGGTGTGAGCCAAGTAGCAGAATACATCATAAAAACTAGATTTAAGACATTGTTCACTATCCAAATGACTTATTTCCATTTGATGGTCAGTTCCATGGATGGCCACCCTTCATTTCTATATCACCTGTTTTTTTTCCCTGCGGGAGACTACTTCTGCTTTTTCTTCCGTATTTCTTCCACAGGTTTAACATCAGTTTGGGGATCAACAAGAAAAGCTCTTCAAGTATTTATCAGTGCTGACACAGCCCACACCAAATAGGAGTAACAAAGAGAATTTTGCTAGTAAAAGCATATTTCATAAAACAATATTTGAACAAAGCAGATACACTTAACTGCTAACAGTAGAAAATTACAACACCTAAAGTACAAACATTGTAGTATTCATCAACATAGTAACAAGCAAGAAATACTGGGAATAGAGTATTATAGCTAAATTTTTTCATACTTTGGCATCAAACTGTAAAAATTTAGGGAACAATCAAGGTTTTTACTCATATTGCCCAGTATGACTTTAGACCCCCTCTAACATTACACTTAGTTTGCAGTTACTAAAACAATGTCCTGCTAGTTGGGTTCATGAATGCTAGTCCTGGATATTCTAGGATATGTAAAATGATAGCAGAAAACTACGCTTAGGCACCTGATCTACTTCTCTACTTTCAGATTTGGCCATTTGAACACAAGGCACTTAGAGATTTTCAGAGGTGCTGACATTATCAATGAAACCTTTTTCTTTTATAGTTTACATTTGTTTCAAAGCTTGATTAAAACTTATTTAAAAGGAATCAAAGGCTAATAAAATTGTTATAAAAATGAAACAATTTTGTCAGATCACATGAAACATCGTGCTCAACTCATATAACAGCTACAAGCAGTGACACATGTGCCATTCTGTTTCATTACTGATAATATTTATACTGATGAATATTAATGCAGCTGTTGCGATTTCTGGTTTGTTCAAAAAAATGAAATAAGCCCATTTCATGTTAATGTCTACAGCTTTTCCTTTTCTGTTTTGATACAACAGGCAAATTAAATGTGAGTTATTCACACACTTCTAGCTCCTGGTAACTGAGCAACAATGTAATTTACTGGAGACATCTACCTTACAAAGCAGTATGGCATCTGGTAAAGCGTATGCAACAGGTAACATGGCTTTTTGTCTGTCTCACAAATGGGAAAGAGACATCCGTTACCAAAAGTCTTAATGTGCGCTATTAACGTCATTAAGCAAATGTGGAACTAGGAAATTGAAAAGCAGCCACTCAAAGTGGGAAACAGCTGTCCAGCAGGAGTCAGGAATAACCTAAGAAAAGGGTAAATATGAAAAGAGAGGGAGCCAACCTTAAATATTAGGAACTGAGAACTTAAGAGAGTTAAAGCACCCAGCATGGAAATAATTTCACATGCATTTAGACACCTGTAGTATAAATATCTGTATCTGAGCGAGTCACCCAAGGCTGGTTTTGTAGTCAAAAATTCATCTCACATTTAGTCAGATAAATCCCACTCCCCATTATATAAAAGCAGCAGACATTTGAGACTAGGCTGGTTCCCTGTACCTCTGCTGCCAACACATTACTGTGCAGAGCATTACATTACAGTTGCATCATCATCTTGCAACTCAAGACATTCATGTAAGTAGTTCCCAGAAGGAACCAGGGCATTGGCATAACATATCTTCTGGATTCTTTGTAAACCTCAGCTCTGGTGTTCCCTAACCATCATTTACAAAGAACACTTTAGACAAATCTTTTCATACAGACTTAAACACCAGCATAAATATGTAAAATTACCATATGACTACTCAGGATGGAATCGGTCATGGGTTTCTTTACTGAGAACACTTGATTTTTTTCCTTAGGCTGATAACATTTATTATGCACAGTAATAAAGGGGTTTTTTTTTCAGATCAAGGTTAAGGAATTTTGTCAGTGATAAAAATTACTTTCTAACCACTTAATTGAATGGTACTAATTGCACAGTACTTTGTGCCAGCTTCTTGAAATTTGAGTTATGAATAGTTCTGCTGTCGAAGAGATTCCACAATTTCATATTCCAGTCTTGTTTGTATGGGAAAACACTACTACTTAAAAGAACTTGCAACAGGAGCTGTAATACCTTAATTTTGCTAACACTACATCTGACTTACTGCTGGATAGGCTTCTCACTTATTCTGCCAAAATGCTATGTTGCCCAGGAGGCAGGCAATGGTCCTGGGATACCACGAGCCTAGTTTAATTTCTACAGTGCACTCAAGAATCAGTCTTTTGATTCTTCCCTCAAATCATTAAAGGCTCCCCAGGGCCACCTGCAGGACAGCTGAAATTAGGACCAATATTTCTATGAAAAGCCTGCTTCACTTCTCTTACATCAGCCTATATCTTGATTCAAGCTTGACACAACAAGCTAAATTCACTTAGATGCCTTAAAACATACCAGATTCTGAATATTCAGTCCAATCTTTTAATATTTTAGCTGCAAACTGCATCTTGCTTTTCAGGAGTTGAAACAACATGAGCTTGCCTTTTCACAAGAGCCGAGTATACACACCACTGCTGAGTGTCAGTGTGACCCAGATCTCTTCCCATCCCCAGAGAATTGCACCACAGCATTTTCAAGTTCAATATTCAAGCACTGAATATTGGCTGGTGTAAATCACCTGCCAGATTATTTGCATGATTTTTTTTAGCACAATTCTACCCCTCTACAATGGGTTTAATCATGCCTTCATTTCAGAGCAATAAAATTGCTGCAGTGAAAATAACACCAAAATGTTATTTTGTTGTAGTCAAATGCTACAGAGAAAATAACAACAGAAGAATCTTTGGAGAAATAAACTTGTTTCAGATGTCACACAGAACATATTGTCATGGTGAAGATAAAACTCTTTACTTACTCCTCTTACACTGGGACTGTCCATCCATGGGAGGATGACAGGAACCTGGGGGAAAAAAATACATATGATCATGTTAAAAAACAGAAATAAAAACATCCAGAGCAGCAATCCTTAAGAAAAAAAGAAAAAAATCATCACTTGCTAGAATCTTATTTGCAGACTAGATGTTTTGGCAGGTTAAGAGGCTACCATGCCAGCTATTCCTTCTGTATTCAACTCAATTCAGCATAGATGCCTGAAGAGAGCCAGCACTGGAACTTTGGCCATTTAAGGGAAAATTTGGTGTTACAGAGTGGGCTAACATAGAAAGGGACTTCCAGTTAAGGCAGTGGTACTTGTCGTTGAAGCAGTCATGAATCAATTCGTGTTGTCTCAGAATATGGAAGATGCATATGATAACTTCTTATCACAGAAAATTTTGCCTGACCTTTTACAACAGCATCTTAACCTCCATAAATAATTGAAAGACCTGTTTTCCATTTGGGCACCTAAAGGCAATTAATGAACAGAAAAAGAAAAAAGTTCCTGCCAAAATTGGGAAAAAAAATGGTTCTCATCTCTGTCGTTGGAAATCTGCAGTCAGGTAATTTATTAACACTGGATTTTGTCTATTAAAAGCTGTATATTTTTCCCTGAACCATACTCTGTGCACACTAGAGAAATAAATTTGCACAGGCAGTCTTTATTCTGATGTTTTCTATCTTTTTACTCCTAGGGTTTGCCTTCTTAAGGATATTAATTGACACAGTTTTCATGCATGACAAAGAATCTGCCAGTGTTAGTAAAACTTAATATTTTGCATTAATAATGACAGAATTTTCATTTGTATTTCGAATTCACTGAAAAATGTATATGAAGCTCTACCGTGTTACCCTGAATGATCACCCTATCTGTCACTTTAAATAATTTTCACTCTTTTCTTACTCTTCATACCTTCATCCCTTCAAACATTTTTTCTGTTTTGATCACTATATCCTTCTACAACAAACCTCCACAACTTTAACTAATCTGTCTTTTCTAAGATAGCTGTTTTCTTATATTTCAATAACGGGTGATCTAGTGTTTCATTTACTCTGTCTTTCTGTATAACTTTTGTTACCTTATTTAGCCCTTGAAAACACCCACAGGGAATATTACCTCAGCATCTTATCAGAACCGTAAAATTGAAGCTACAGTTCTGATGTGCAATATGCTATTACAGTACCTTCACGAGGGCATCCTGCATATACCAGGTTAATATTTACTGATGTGCTAATGTAGTAATGACCTATCTTCCTCTGCTCCTCTCTGGGGTACTTTCTGTCTATAGGGATGGGAATTAATGACAGTCTCTCTGTGCTGCCTGATGTCAGAGCTGAGAAAGGTGTGAAGGGTATATAAGAGCCGTATTACTTGTCAGCAAGGAAAGGGGAAAAGGGATACTCCAGAGCTAGATGCAAGCGTGGAATTGTTGTATGCACCCTTCTTGCTAACACAGGCGTGCTTCTTCAGTTAGCTCCCTGACCATTAAAAGGTAAACAATTTCCCTTTTTCTTCTTACTTGAGATGCAGTGCAACAGATGTGCTTTCAGGAAAGCACAATGTTTCTCACTATTAATAAACAGCATTTTTTCAGGAAAAGGCTAGGATAGCTTCAAGATAAATTGCACCTGGGACCAGAATTTGAGACCGGGACTTGTCAAGAAGTGTAAACCAGAGATAAGGGAAAGGACTGGAATTACTAGATGGAAAATGAACATTTACTGTTGAGAGCTATCTGTCTGAAACTGTGTTCTGCCACTAAACTTATTCTAGCCTGTGAAAAAGACTAGCTGCTGTTGATTTAGGACACAATGAGCAGCATTAATAGAATATGCTGAAGAATATTTGGGTTAGCTTTCAGGTTTGAATCATTATTCTTTTCAGAAAGTTTGGAAGCAAAGATGTGCAACCTGAAGCTGTCAGTTTTCTTCATTGCACTTTCTGTCACTCTGAGCTGTTTGGAAGCTACACCTATTGAGAAGTGAGTAATAAATAATCATATTTATTTGTTTTAGGGAAAAACTTGCTCACGTTATTGCATGAATTGCTTTTGCTTTCATATCTCAAATAATATGAGAAAGAAATAGAGGTATTCAATTTCACAGGATATTTTATTGTTGTTTAAAGATTATTATCTGTGGCTGATGATCTATCTGATGGTACTTCCAAGAGACAAGGATGGGTATTGCCGGTAATGTCACAAAATACACCCTCAGGAATTAGTGAGGAAATGCCAGATCACCCAGCAGCAAAGACAAAAAGGTATTGATTTTCCTTGTTTCTTCTAGTCATATCAGCTAGGATTAAATTATGAAGTGACATTCTGTTACTTGAGACACTGTGTCTATTGTTTATTCTTAAAAAAAAAGCTTAGAATATCCTTCTTACAAATAGAGCCATTCTGTAAGCATAATAATCAAAGCATTCAGCGTAGAAAGTGAAAGCCAGAGACAAAAGTTGCAGATCATTAAATCACTTTACAATTATAATGCTTTCATAAATTAAAAAGGTTACAAATACTACATTACCTTCAGAAGAAAAGTGTATTTTGAAAGGGCCTTCTTTATCAAATTTGTCACATTTCCAAGCCTGAAGGGAAAAAAAGTAAATACATTCTTCTTAATAACACTAATGCTCTGCCAGAATGGAATTATTTTATAGCATAACTGTTTCTTGGATTCAAGTAATATTTCATTACAGATTTAAATATCAATTTAATCATGGGAAAAAGGAAAAGAAGAAATCAAATCTGATAGAATTTAACTTGTCTGAAATGCATTCACGTTTATAAATGCATAAATCAAATTTCAGGTAACGTATTAATGAACAAAATAACATTTCAAAAAGTATCTGCAAATTGTACTAGAAGATAAACAGCACTGAACTATCCTATGTTCATCAGGCTTTTGAGTGAGTTTCTTTCAATGACAATTCTGTCATGAGCAGATTGAGTAAATACAAGTGTCTATATAGTTGTCTATTGCTTTCTCTTCGAGTCTATTAAAAAAATATCATTCTCATATGACAATTTGGTTATCTTCCATAATATCTTGATAATGGAGACTAAGTTCCCACATTTTACAGTATTACTAAAAAAAAAAATAATTGTAATACTCAAATACAAAGCATCATCTTCATGAGTGTTACATGCCCTATTATTTGCTTTACTGGGGCCCTGGTATACCTTACTGGAGGAACTGTCTCATTGAAGCACATATTCAATTAAAGGCTACAGATTAGAAAGCTCACAGGTAAAATGGGCTCAGTCAGGCTAGACATCAGCTAGAAATCCAGTAGTTTCCTGTCAGGACTGGAGTTTTAAACTTTGAGTGTCAGGGCCTGATTTTGTACCTTGAACGAAAAAGAGAATTCTGCTCCACAAACAAATGAGTATTTCCATGAGAACCAGTTGCTGTTTGAACATCACATGTTAAAGCCTCGATTAAATTATTTTTAAATCAGTAGAAATACCTATGGAAATCTAAAAGAAGCTGTATCAAGCCTTATCCAACCATTTCCTTTAAAGACATTTATATATTTAAAATAGTAATTGCTTAGAAATTGCTCCTGTTTGCCAGTATAAACCAGTATAATACAAACATTCCTCTCACAGTTGCTATTCCATTTGGATTCTTAGATCAATAGACATAACTCCTAAAGAATAGATGACATTTAAGGTAACAGATATAACCACTCAGTGGGAAAAAGAACTCACTGGTAATTGCCCAGAGTTTGAAACTGGGAAATTGTCATTCCTTACAGTAAATTTTTGCGGCAAACTGTTGTCTACCTCATGCCTCATGAACAGGAAGAAGCCTAAGAAAATTAACAGTAAGTCAGTAAGCAATTTCAGCAAGCAAACATTTTTATCTGAAGGGAAAACATAGTGGTCTAAGAAAAAAATCTGAAAACCCAAGCTCTCTAAAGCTAACAAACAGTTTTATAGTGATTAAAAAAAATAATAAAAAAAAGTAAATCTCGTGCTACGTAAGTTCCAAGTGGAGTTCTGAAAACAGTCTGTTGGTTCAGACCATAAAACGTTTTTAGATATGGATTCTTCTGTGAACACTCTTTAGAGTCTCATCCAGCAAAGTAGTATCTCCTACAACAGCATTTTAAAGCTGTTGGTGTTTCAACAAAGACATGGCAGTTTTTCAATAGTGAATAAATCTCTGTTTACACAGAGCTAAATATTAAGCGGTATAGAGATTGGCAGAAGGTGGCAACACCTGCCACCTCTCATGATATATGGCAGAGTGGAGAAAAAGAATCTTTGGACTCAGTCCACTTGATGTGGGCTGGAATATTACTGCTCACTTCAGTAAGAGCAGGATATAATTCTGTGGGAAGAAGAGAACTAAATAAATGTTAGTGATTGTCATTATGTTAGTAATCCTCATGGTACCAGCAAGAGCTCTAAATAGATTTAGAAGTTCAGCTTAAAGCTAAACATTTAGTCATTGTTTTCACTTACTGTCTTAACTATACTACCATTACAGGTTTTCTACATGTCATAAACTGCTATGTAGAATATCAATACAAAAGACATATGACTGTTAAGGTCTTTGCATTTAAATAACCCCCATCATTAAAACTGATAATAGCATGCAGCGCAAAGATTTTTTCAGGCACAAAGTAGGTGGTAGAAAGATTGTAATGTTCCTGTATTTGTGCACATATTAAAAAAACTCCCACATTAGCACTGATCAAATGCCTATTAGAAGTGGCACACTTGATTGCTCATCATTTGACTTAATCTTGGCTCTTTTTTTTTTTTTCACCTTAGTAGTCACCATCTGGAGAAACGGAAATGCAACACTGCCACATGCGTGACACAACGTTTGGCTGACTTTTTAGTTCGTTCCGGGAACAACATTGGAGCAATTTATTCACCTACAAATGTGGGATCAAATACATACGGAAAGAGGGACACAGTTGGGCTTTCAAGCAGAGAACCCCAAAACAATGCACAGCTTTAGGGTGTTAAAATTACTACTGATACAGTTTCCATTAGGAGCTCGATTTTTAATGTATCAATAACATCTTAGTTATTACTTGTACCGTCTTAACAGTGCCTTGTTTTCTGTGTTGCCTGTGTGTGTGTGTATGGGATTTACGTTCATCATTTCACTATGCGTGTACAATGACATGCATAGGCTATTGTTTCAACTCCATTAAGAACTCCAGAAATCTGATTGTCAAACTCCTTTGTAAAAAAAAATAAATGTA
>WTXV02058347.1:6669-33615 GCA_009823435.2 Nymphicus hollandicus
AAAAATGGTGCATATTCACACTTTGGTCTGTAGGAAGACTTACAGAGCAAAACACCTTGGTTAATTCACTGCCTAAAATTTGTGCGGTTGTCTTTTGTTCACCGCGTACAGGCAAAAATGAGCTAATTTGAAGTATACAGTGAAACAAGTGTACTGGAAGGACTTGCCATTTAGTTTCAAACATATAATATTTATGGGGGTCATGGGAAAACAGTATTCATGATACAACATGTAATTACAGTCAGAAAGACAAAACTTAAGTAAAATCATCTTGTAACTGATATAACTGTATTCACAAGGCTCTGTTCTGTAGACCACAAAGCTTTGCACAGGCTTATGTAAGTACTTCTAACCTCCTCTTATGCGTAGGTAACTTATTGTTGTTGAATCACTTTTCTTTATGCCATAGCTTTGTGCAATGTTTGTAATAAGGAGGAGGACTGTATAATCTATTCCATAAACAGTCAGTTAGACCACTGTTACTTTGAAGAAATTTTAAATATGAATTCAATCTTATTTTAAAATTGTAAAAGCACTCTCTCAAGTGAAAAACTTGGGATGTGAAAATAATGATAATAAAAAAAAGGCAGCAAACTAATGAGCTCAATTGGAACAGCATGGAACCAGGTGCTTGGGAATATGCTGAGCGTGTCCTAAGGAGCTGTTACCCAGACTACAGTAGGTAGCATACATGATTACAGACATGTAAAGCGCAGGAAAAGAGAATTATGTGACAATTCCTTACACAGCATGAGCAGAAATACTGCTCAATTATTAAGTAACAGTGGTCCTATCAGATAAAATGAATTCTTGTTTCTTATGGGTTTCTTTTCCTTTTTGAGCTAGAGAGTGATTTTACAAATGCAGGTACTTTCTGCATCTCTGCTTAAAGCATGTAAATATATACCTCAGTACCCTGTTCCCCAGATTAAAATGTCATCCACCCCTTTCAGGGGACATTATTAACATTCTCACAGAAGATGAAATTCGGTTCTCGATAAGGGGTCAGATCACTGCTGGTCACTGAAAGTTTTCTCATCTCATTCCTTTGTGTTAGCTCATCCCTTAGCAGATTCCTGTTCACTAGTCATATTTCTGCCATTTACAGTATCTCTTCACCTATGTCAGGATCCATGGGTTGTTGGGATCTTTTCATATCTGGTTTAATGCCTCTATTCATTCTCTCTGGGAACCAAACGTTATGTTCTGTTAATCAATTTATTCAAAATTTCTTATTTCCAAACCATATTTTGTAGTTCTTAAATCTTTCAAAGTCAAAGGGAGATAGGAGTTTAGCCCTTTTTGGAACTTGCTGATAGCTGACTGTATTGGTAGTCCAAAATATCAGTTATTTCAAAATTTTACTTTAACATGACACCATCTGGTGCACATAATTTATTATTTATGCTTATTGCATTATTTTCATCCCATAACATTTTAAAGTTTGATTATTTGTTATATAAGCCATGATTTTTAAAAAATATATATATAAATTTATGATGTTAGATGCTCAGAGCTGTATTTCCCTTTATATCCACTGGAAAAATCCAAGAAAATTAATGTTATGCAACAAGATTGGGATTTTAAGTTTTAGTTTAAGTATTTTGGCATATTTCATAGTATATTAGTCTAATACTAGTTCTGCTTCGACAGAAACATGACTAATAGCTTAGATTGGTAAAGATAACATTCCATAAATCATTTATGATTTCAAATTAAGGGGATTTAAAGTTTTCAAAATGTGCTCAGTTTTCACTTAGCTGTAAAAAAACAAGACATCATTCTTTGTGAAAGTGGTAAGTAAAAAGGAGAAGCTAACTGACTTCTTATTTGAGAAAAGTAGTTGGTGTGTGTCCTTGAAATTGATATTAATAGCATCCCCACACATACTTTTATGTCAACATTTCCAGAAATTTCTGTCTCAAATACCACAGTAAATTTGTCCACTGTGGGTTGCAAACACCAATAGTAACAGAGCCACGCACTACATCTGTGGGAATTTCCATCCCAAAATGATCACTTTGAAATATGCAGCCACTGCTTCTCCTTCCCTCCATCATGCCATCTTGTTTGCAAAGTAAAATGCAATTGCCACTTCTTGGTGAAAACTTGCAAAAATATGTTACGGACATGAAGTGTGGAGAACTTTGATGAAATTAGTCCTTTATCCTGTGTGTGGGTGTCGCCAACAACGATGTCTAGAGCTGGTTCACATTCAGATCAGCAACCCATAATACAGCATAGTGCTGATTGCTGCATATTGTTGTTCATTGGAAAAAGTGTGCATTTCAGATATGCTTTTTAATGTCTACATTTCCTCACCCAAAGAAGAAAAAAAAATGCGAATATCCAGTGGACACTTCATAGGAAATGTTTTAAACCACTTCCAGACATGCCCTTTGTAGTCAGTGGACATCAATGGAATTCCCTAAGATCTCAGGGTTTCTGGGATAATTTGTCATCAGTGGTGACATTAAGGCTCAGGTTTTCCCCTCTAGTTGCCATTTTTTCTTATTTCCATCCTGTAAATCTTTCATTGTTGAAGGGGAAAGCTCATCTTTTCTTCAGTAATTGACATAAATTTTGAAAGATCAAGCGTATTGAAGTCTCTGGCACAGGAAAAAAAAAAAAATCCAGATGAGTTACACAAAGTAATTAGCACAAGATTTTCAGTTTTAAAGCTTTACAAAACATGAACTCAGAACTTCTTTTTTAAGAAGCACTTGAATTAGTATACTCTGTTGCAGCCAATAACTGTAACTTATTAAATATGTCCTGACAGTCCACAAGCTCTGTCCTAAAAATGCATTACTCCAGCAGTTCATAATAGAGCCAGACCTAAATGGATTTCAGATTTCTATACAGAGACATAGAGAATGTTTGAATGTTGTTCACCTTGGCCATGTGGGAGTTAAATGTTTGTATATATTATTTGAGGTTTTGCATATCACAGGTTTCTTTCCCCTATTGAGGGCGAAAATTTTGTGCAAGAAAACAATGCTATAAATGGGATCATCTTCGTGTAGGCAACTAATTAGAGGTAATCCCATAATTAACAAACAAAAATTAAGAATATTTTTCATATTCATAATGTTCCACATCACAATGGTTTTTGTTGCATATTTCGTTACACATTTTGTGTATTTCAGTTGGCAAATTAAAAAAGGCATCTGAAATGCAGTATATTTTTGTGTGTGTAGCTTTGCTTTTGTTCTTTTCTTTTATTGGAAATGCAGCCTTGCAACATGTGCATGATTGCAGATTTACATAGTGTAAAATTACTGTAATTTTATCTGTTCACTTCAGGAAGTCAGAAAGGGATTTAATAAGTAGGAAAGATTAAATTAGGAAGTAATATAAAGGCAGAGTGTATATATTTTGCATTTTTAAATAACCTTTTATAACAAGAGAACCTATTATCGTACAGTATACTATAATTCCACTTTCTAGTGATACTCGCTAATTGTCACAGTGTTGTCGTTACATCTGGATATGAATAGTTTGTATATGTACACACTTCAAAAGTTATTTCTATAATGGAATATGTGCTTCCTGTCACTGTTATTAACATCCAACTGGAAAAATATTCACCAATTATTTTTTTTATAAATTACGAATGTACAGTGTAAAATAGTAAATCAGATATTGTAGCAATGAAGAGATGCACTTTAAAAATGTAAAAGTGTTTATCTCAAAGAGTGTTATTTTGTATAGATGTTTTTGAATAAATAATTTATTGTTCATCAGTGTTTTTTTCTTATTTATAAAATAAATATAAAGGATTTGTTAGCAGCTATTTGAGATTTATATTTTATCATAAGTGATTTTGGTGGGTTTCTTAATTTTTAAAATGAAAGTTTTGTAATTGGATCAGTAAAGGACTTACTTAGTCACATTTCACCTTTTATTTAATAAATCATCATTGACTTGATCTAGTTGCTATGATGAAGCCTAGGTGTGATCCATGGTGCAGCTCACAGTCGTTACGAGCAATCAGCAAAGGGACCTGGTCACAGCAGCTTCCTTCAGCCGTGAAGACCAATTTTGGCCATGGAAATCAAGGTATGGAGAGAGGAATGCATAACAAGTGGTTTCAGGTTTAGACAAGTGAAGAGAGAGTCAAGGTCTGTCCTTTGCCAGTAATCTGCAATAAGGAATTAGAAACACTCCCACTTCCCATGGTTTAAATGTGGCCAGTAGAGATTTACTGGGAGACATAATGACTGTGATATACATTTGTTTCAGTGCGAGATCAGTGCTGAAATCCTGAACTGAAAGGTGCTAAACGGCAAAAGGTCTGCAGCCTTCAAAGCTGGACAAAATTCAGATTTTTAATTTGAGATTTCTTGTATACACAATCCTTGTTTTGCTAACAGAAAAAAATGTGACACATTACGATCACTGTCAAATCTACTTGGTAGATGAATGGAAAAAGGGACTTCAGTGAACAATTTTAAGTCTTCTAGTATATCAAGTCTGTAAGAAGAAAACACATTTACCACCATGTAGGTGATGCTCGTGTTGTTAATAGTGGAATCATCCACCTGTAGTTACCATTAACTATAAAAAGAAATGTTTCCTAAGTGTTTCAAGAAGAGAATATGTTTTGAAAAATAAATCCTGAACTTAAACCTAAAAGAAAAACAGTATGTGATGGCAATGGAGCTGAGCTTGCTTTCTTCTATAATGCCAATACAGTGTAATCAAAGCTAACCTGTTAATTAACATGTTTCAGTCACCCCTTAGTCTTAGTCAAAGACTAAGTAATCTCTTAGTCTTTGAATCAAGAGGTACCCTAGTATCACAAATGTGTATCCAAAGTGAGACTTAGACAACTAAACTGAAAGTAGAGTTTGAAAAAGTAACCATCGAAAGTCTTCTGTCTGTCAACAAATCTGAAGGCTGTAAACCTTTAAACATCCTTAATACCCCAAATTTCCATGTATGCTGATGTGCTCTCTGTGTAAGCAGAGGGCAAACAATTAGGAGGAAGGCTGCTTGGTCCAGGGAAAGGCTTGATGCTATAGTGCATTTTTAGAGTGCAGTCATACCAGTCTTTTCACAAAATGATGTGGCAGCTGCTGTTTCTATTAAAATATGTTCTTACAGGCAGGAGGGGGCAAAGTGACCCTTCCCACCTGGGGCTGATACTTAACTGCCTGTTGATTACAGCAGTGGGCCCAGAGGGAAAAATGTTCTTTTAACAAGCAAGCTCCTAGACCAGCTAGGTTTTTAAATTGTATCATTTCCTGCCTGTCCCCCTTCTCTGCTCAGGGTTACCCCCTGATAAGACACAGCAGAGGAGAACATGTGCCTGCATTGTATGTCACAGTCTAGCAGCCCCTGAAGAAGTCTAGGTCAGTAAGGCAGCCTTTTAGAAGCAGCAATGAAGGAAGGACAGGAGGGGTAGAGCAGATAGCCAGGGGGGCTGCATGCTATTTAAGCAACTTCTCCTCTTTGCGTCAGCATGTGCCAGAGTCCCTGGGTGCAACGTTATAACTGCATTCTTCATTGCAAGAGGCTGCTGTGAATGGCAGCACCTTTTGGCCTCCTGTGGAGGTTGTGCCACTGTCAAGGGGAAGAAGCAGATTTGCTGGAGAAGAAGAGTAAGCACAGATTAAAGTGCAAGCTTTGGTAACCTGACAGGCAGGGCAATCATCTGGGGAGGTGTAATTCTGATGTCTGGTACCCTTTCCAAAGAGAAAAATGCAGAAATGGGAGGAAGGTCTCATTTATGTGCAGCTTAAATTACATTTTACTATGACATGTTGGACTTTTTCACTTCCCTGTGGTAGTAAATTGTGCTTCTCATGGTAATAGATGTAATTGCTTTGCGCTAAATTATATTAACTCTTTCAGATGGTTTGTTCTACTTCATGCTTGGAATGACAAGGCTGAATTATTTTCTGCAGTATGTAGCTTAAAACAGAAAAAAATTCCTGCTGATTAGGAAAAAATGGTGGTTACTTTCAACTGCAGGAAAAAAAATGTTTACAAGTGGCTAATTTTAAAGTAATCACATTTCTTTTGTTCTTAGGATTTTTAATGCTGGTTGCTGTTAGTTGTAAACTTCCTGACTTTTTCAAAGACGGAGCTGTTCTTCATTCACCTCTGCTAAATTAGATCATGCTCAGTCTTCACTGCAGCTCATGAACTCAAGACTGGTAGCATTGCACCTGTCACAGAAAAATTGGTAGTTTAATTTTTAAGTACACAAAGAAAAGAGATTGTCTTCCTTTTCTTTCTTCTGAGAGCTGGACTTTGTTGTTCATATGCAGCCTTGTTTAATGATTCAGGTACAGTTTTTTGTGTATCCAAAGCAGGAACTCTACTTGATAGTGTCAGAAGTAGAGAAGAAGGGCTTAAGAATGCTTGTTCAGTATCTCCACCATCTATGAATCTCCCATTGCATGAAATACTTATTGCCTGCCCAGCACAGAGACAGTATAAGAGCCCATCCTTTCATCTTAGAAGTAGCAGCAAGCTCAGATTTGCAGAACAGTCTTTTCTTGTACTCAGAGTGGGTAGTTCCCAACTCAGCAGCAGCCCCAGGTCCTTCCTGCAGACTTACACCAGGCTGACAGTTTGGTAGGGAGTACTACAAAATCAAAGGATTTTGCCTTAAGGTTGTTTATCTAAGTAGCATGAAATACTACCCTTTCATGGGTTTTAAAGCATGCAAGACCCTCCCTGTTTCTGTGACAGAAATCAGGAGAATGGTTAAGTGACAATTAGAGATCCAGGACAGAAGTAGGGTAAGGACAAATGTGAGGCAAAACAGAGAGGGAGGGATGAAGAAAGACAGAGCGAGTGGAGGGTCAGGTATGGAAAAGGGTTGGAAAAACAGAAATAGAAATGTGGGATCAGCAAGAGGGACCTGCATGAAGACTGTGAGAGAGGTAAAGGTAAGTGTGGGAAGGGATGGAGGGAGGGGTGTCCTGGTGTGGAAAAGTGGCAAATGCCTGTTGCTTTGACTGAGAAACAAGAGTGGTGTCCCCTTTCAAATATTAACACTGAGCATACTGATACATACATGGGGGGTGGGGGAGAGAATGAGGTGATGGTCAGGAAGCAGGATGGAAAGAACACTGAATATTGCTGTGTCAAAGGAGGCTTGTAAGGTAAGACATTTCCTGGTGATGCAGATGAGTTGATAGGGTTTTGTATTTGAATGTCTTGCCCAGAATATTTAAACCTTATCTACTTTCAGAGCTGTCTTTTTGTAATTTGTGCCCTTATCCAACTCACTTTAGTGATTAGGTGCACTCACTTTAAGGAAAGGGTGAGACAGTTATACCTCAAAGCTTTGGCCAATATGGGGAACCTGGAGAAAAAGCGAAGCTTCAGGCTATAAATGAGATCAAGGTAAAATACAGCTGGAAAGAGGAGAAAATAATTTGGGGTTCCAACAGAAACTAGTGAGAAAAAACAGAGAGAGCAGTCTGTAAATGGTGCAGACCTGCCTGAATATAATGGTTTATACACACAGGTCAGGTTAACACTTGACACATGAAGCAAATTTAAATAAGCGACCACAACTTTGTTTTTCCACAAGTATTGTATCTAAGCATACCCAAGGCCTCTTAACTGTCCTTTGCCAGTTCATTCTTACCTATTTCTTTCTGCAAGCACGCATTTTATTCTTGAGAGCTTTTGTAGCTGATCAATACAATATACTCTGAAATACAGAAAGAAGACCATTAGACATAGGATGTTACTAATAATACTTTTAATGGAGGACCTTTCAGAATACTGTAAAGGGGTCCATGTAACTAAGGTACATTTTGCCTGTGCCTGTTCAACTTTCCAGCATCTAAAACAGCACCTGGCCTCCAGATCTCAGATCCAAATTCTGCAGTCTGAAAATTGAGCAAACCAGTCAGCTCACTGTATGATGTGACCCGTAAAGTACTGGGCTCTTATGGAAAAAGATGAGCCCACTGTCTTTTGCACCTTCCTCCTGCTTGAACTCCCATATTGACTATATGTCCCTGGCATTCTGAGGGTTAAAGGAGCATATTGTGCACCTATACAAGGTTGTACATACTGGAACATCCACAGCTTCATGAACATCTCCTTGCTGGCTCTCAGAGAAACTTTCTTGCATCTGCTGTCCTGAAACCAAGATGAAGCATCTGTTAAACCATTACCCAGACCTGGCACATGCACTATTTTAAAAAGAATGTTATGGCACAAGCAGTGGAGTGCAGAAGTCGTTGCATGCTATGGTCCCCGTGGGGCTCTAGCCATCTGCCTTCTAATTATCTATACCGCAGCCTGGCTATTGCACAGAAAACAAACATTGCTGTGGGCAGCTTCATTCTGCCATATAATTACTGTGACTGGCACAGGCAGAATTCCAGGAAAGTTATGCCTTTTTCTCCCCGTTACTGTTGCCAATTTTTGCATGTTCCCCATTTAAAGGATATACCTGCTTTTTCTGCCATCTTCTACCTTGTTGTAATCTGCTTGCATCTGCCTTTCCCAGCCTGTGCTAATCTCTCTCCCTGACAGTGAAAGTACATCACATTACTCAAGACGTGCTTCCTATGTCACCAGAACATTGCTTACATTAAACTAACATTGATATGGCAGTGGCATATTTACCATCTTTACTCATATTGAGCTAATGTTGATATGACAATGGAGTATTTAACATCTTTTATGCAACCTTGCATAGAAGTCACCTTTTTGACATAGCAAATATATTCACTGCCTCAGCAAATGAAGATGGTTTTCTTTGTCTCAGATGAGATCTCAAGGGGTTAATTCAGAGCAGTCAGGGCATACTCCTTCGGTAGCCAAATCTCTAAAAAATACAAGATCTGCACTCATCAGCATCTTCCTTTTCTCCCCGCTGCTTTTCCCAGTGTGTGGATAGCTTTCCTCCGTGCCCAAATAGTTGACAGTAGTCCACTGTGTTCATCTGTTACACACAAACTTGAAAAGAAACAACCAGTGAGATTGAGCATTGCCTCCCCCAGTTCACAGGCTGTTAGGGCCCTATGTTACACTGCTGGTTAGTTACGCTGTTGCACAGGCACACAAATTTGCTAACTTTTTATTAGCACAAATTCAGGTTTCCAAGTGCTATCACAGTAAGGTAGCAACTGAAAAGAAGTTGATCTAAACTTCTTTGTGCCTCAGGGGAAAGAGAATATGGGCATCATTCCAAGATCTATGTATATTAAGAAAAGTTACCTGGTGTCAGGATATTATTTGGTTCTAAATGATATATGAAGATTATAAACACATTTATATGATTTATGCACACAACTACAGACTCTGCTTAATAATTTCTGCAGGTACGGGAGTAATTTCTTATTCATGGTCCTTTCAAAAGTACTACATTGTATTTGTCACATCCCAAAGCTTCTACTGGTCCTGTCAGATAGTGAGTCCTTATTTATGGATGAATACTCACACCAAATTGATTAATTATGTCCTCATGTTAGAGCTCTGGGAAGTTCATTTTGTCCTACAGAGTGGCCATCAGGAAAGCCTGGGCATGTTATTGGGTCTATGGCATCACACAGTGAAGAGTCTGAGATACTTCTCTCTTCTATGCTGGCCACATTCAATCACCTTGAAAAACCCATTAGACAGAATCCTTTTTTAACCCAGCTGTTTCTCTAGCAAAGACCTTTTCATTAGCTCAATACTGGTAAATTAAAGTGTATCAAGAAATGTTCAGGATCAGAGTTATGATTATCCCTAAGGTAAAATTGTGAAAATTGTCTCTGATATGATTTTGCCCCAGGCCAGCCAATGGTCTGCTGAATAGCCTCTAGACATAGCTAAAGAATTAACATGGGCCAGGCACTGTTACAGGCAGTTTAGCTACATTCATCTTGATTTGAATAGGAGATTTCCAATAGTACGGATGAAAGCTCTAGTGTTTCATGTGCATTTAATTTACTCTACAGAGGCAACTTTCCATTCCAGAGATTCCAGTGTTTGCATACATATGGCAACAGTACCTTGTACCAGAGAAAGGCATCCATGTTTTCTGTGTGTGCCTTTTGAATGAAAAGTTATTTGATCCTTGACACCATTGTTGAAAACTAAAAAGAAGAGCTGAGTATCAAAATGCTGCAATATTACACAGTACACAACATGGTATGGACCTATAGCACTTATATTACAGTAACATAGATATGTATTTTGAGTGCATTCAGCAGTGCAATGAAATAAAGTTAGAGCTCTTTTAGGGAGTACACCTTGCCAGTGTGCTACCAAAATGCAACCACAAAAGTTGCTTCATACCAAAGGACATTTCTTGTAAATATTTATTTCTCATTAACAAAAATGTAATTATTTCTGATAGAAACCGTGATCCTCTCAGAAGGCAAGCAATTCTGCTGTCAAATACCATTGTACCATTGATCTGACTAGTTCAGATGTTTTTTTTTGTCAGTCAAGGGCTACCTTGTGCATCAGGGAACAACTGCATAACTGAAGCAATAAGGGTTACCAAAATCAGAGTTAGATATTTTCTAACTGTGGTACCCATAGCAATATGCAAAAATGTCCAGGTGGTTTGCAGCAATATACACATAAGCTGATCTGCCAGGCAAGACCCCATCCCAGACTACCCATAATTAACTGCCTACGTACTACCATACACCCTGCATTAAGCTAGTGGTTTAAAAATCAGCCAGCCAGGTAGTCATCAACAGGGGGCTGCCCAGGAGAAGCTCATTACTACCCACAGCAGAGCAGGGCTGGGAAGCCAGGCAGGAGCATGGGCTGGGGAGGATGGGAAGGGCAGGGGGAAGGTGTAAGCTACCAGTTTGTAGGAGTGATGAGAAGATGGGGATAGGCACAAATATGTTATTCTTTCTTTCAACTCTTGGATATGTGCTCCTCACACAGAGCTGGTGCTACAGTACTGGTCACTGGTACCCAAGGGAATTGTATGTGAAAGCCCTGAACCAGCCAAGCCCAAGGGCCCAGGGCCCTGTGCAGAAAGCTTTCCTGCTTATTTTTCTTCCTCACTGCACATCCTTGTAACCACTTTCAATTTTGAGTTGGGTTTTTTCTACTTGCAAGTTATATTTTATTTCATGGGGTCAAGCTTGTTTAACTCCAGTACAGCTCAGAGGTGTCTTCCTATACCTTTTCTTGCAAGATTGAAAACTTGCTCCCTACAGTGTTTTTTTCCCAAGTGTAAATGCTCAACCACATCAGATGTCAGTGCTCAGCATTTTCTCACCAGACCAAGCACCCTCACTCCTTTAAACCTCACATTTTTAAAACTTACTCACCACCTCCAGACTTCAGAAGAGGACATGATGAACTTGTAGTAGTGTTATCAACTGCATACATTGACACCAGATCCATGTTTGGTTTTTTGGGGTATTTTTATTCTCCTTTTACATCTCAGGGGCAGCCATTATTTTGTTTTGCTAGAGCATTAACCTGAAAGGTCTGTTGAGAATCAGTGTTGATTCCTTTATATCTTCTGTTTTCCCTCCTGAGCCACAGATTTTCAAAATTCTTTTATCGTGTGTATATTTTCTACACAATTTATTTCCAATGACATCATCTTATATTTAGCTGTATTAAAATATTTTTCTTGGAGCTGTCAGTCTAACACAATATCTATTACTAATTTTGATTCAGTTCAGATATGAAGATGGTGAAAAATGAATTCGTTGTGTCTGTGTAACTTCATATGTATATATGCATACATACAAATACACACACACTCACACACATAGTCTTCCCTGTTCCTTTAGCTATTTGGTAACCTCTGCTTAATTGTTTACAAAGTGTTGATTCTTATTACATTCATTTAAATACGATGGGTTTCATTCTTGTTCTTAGTTATTATTGAATGCTGCATATGATAATTCTCAGGTGCCTTTTTCACCTTGATGTTTCATCATTAAAATAAGAAAGCTATAACATCTCTTGTTTGCTCAGTCTGAGAGCTTTATAAAAATACTTTTTTTTATACATACTTTTTATGGCTACAGAATGCTTCAAACTCATTAAGGCATTAAAAATAACAGCTCAAGATTTGTGGAATCTTCATATGACGTCAAATAGCCAAGATGTTTTTATTACTCAGTCATAAGGCTCACTTGAACGCTAAATGTCCCAGAGAGTAGTGCTGTGTGACCTCTTAATATCGGCACTCATGAAGAATGTTTCATTTAACTTCTTCAGATCATTTACTTTCCTGATTTGTGACAGACTAATGGAAATTTGGAGATTAATTCAGAAGCATACTCATTTGCCTGAGTGAATATGAACTTGGATGAAAACAGTTCAAGAGTATCTCATTAGATTTAAAATGTGTTTTTCAATTAACAAAATGTGTTTATAATGTAGGATGTGTCTAGTGAACAATCCATCTAATGAGCTGGTGGCCATCTTGAGAGATTCTTTTATCACTTGATTTACTGAATAGAAGTCTAATTTTTCACTGGCTGTTTGTTTCCGTTTTATTATCCCTTTCTCCAAACTGACAATTCCACCTCTGAATTTCTTACTGTGTTAATAGCTACCATTTCCTTTATCTTTGAATTAATTAAAATATTAATTAAAAATAAATAATAAAAATAAATTTGGAAAGTCAATGCCATGTTCAGGAAAATGCAGCCTACCAGGTAACTCACTAAATCAGACTTGCCAAAAGGATTTAAATGTGAGGATGAATTCAAGTGCTGTTCTCGAAGTTATTGGAACATTTGTGCCCACAGTGGGGCTTCCTCGTCACAGCCTTGACAGCTGTAGTGCCCAATTGGGAAAGGTATCCAGCCTAGACAAAAAAAGTCAGCTTTTTGGACAGTGTAGACAAGAATAAGGCTCAGAATGGAATGTACCAGTGCTATTATACTGAGAAACCTGAAAGGTAGTAAGAACAGTTGAGAACCCACAACTACCATAAAACATGCTTGTTGGTACAGCATTGCCACTGCTCATTGCAAGGTAGAGTCTCTCCCCAGTCATGATTCTCTGCTCCTCTTATTTCTCTGCTCCTCTTATTTTCTTTGAGCACTTTGACTAAGCCCCCTTTTCATTTTCTTTTGAATGATGGGCATAAAATTAAAATATGCTGCCACTGCTTGGATTTTCATGGTAACTTGGTGTTTGGAGGCAGGTGTTGAAAGACATTGGTCCAGTTCCTACTGCTATCCAAGGAGCTTCTGAGGTGAGAGGTCCATATGTCATGGTTCCCACCATGGAAATATTCACAGAATATTTCATTCATTGCAAAGGAGTACAAAAGGAGGACAAGAACATCTGCCAAATCACACTCGATACTGGCACCTCACAATTTTTCCTCTGGAATCTTAAATCCTCTTGTGGATTTGTTACTAACCATGCTAAGTGCCTCACTCACAGCAGGCAGAATACTAGAACTGGTCTGTCATAATTTTATTATGTGGTCATTGTTTTTATTTTCCTAAATCAATTTCTGTTTACTGCTAAGTTACAAAACATCATACTTGTTATCTTGTTAGCATTTGATCAGCTTTATGCCTACATGATGTATCATGTGTCTGCCTACCATCCTTAATTCCAAGATACAAACTTCATTATATGATACTGCTGTGGCCTCTGCAAGAAGGCTACGTGTTGTAAGAGGGCAGAAATCTCACCATTAAGCTTGCCATTAAAATGATCTGTCTGAAAGAGACTGAGTTTGGTCTGAAATCAGTGCTTCATCATAAAGAAGGGTTAGTTTCCTGTCTCAATTTAAAAAGAAAAATTTTGTGTTTCTAGCCACTGAAACTCAGACCTTCTATAGATGTTAAAAATTATTCATCTGTTCCACACATTCTTCCACATAAATCATAATTTGCTCTTTAGTTAATGCAGAGTTTTCAAACAGTAATATACAGACACAAGAAATTGAGTGGACTCTCCTCTGCAGCTAAATTCACCTTTACAGAGTCTTGTTCTGCATTATTTCAGAGTATAATAAACCACACCACAATATTAAAAATTCTTAGGAATACATTCTGTAACTTGAGTGTCAGATATTGCTTGCTTGCATGAGATATAATGTCAATTTGGGTTTAAAACAACCTTTTAAGAAGACAATGCCATGGTCTATAGATTTATTCAGTTAATGTTCACTGAATTTCAGTAATCCTGGTTATTTACATATTATATTCCACCTGTTTCTGAGAAAAATAATTCATCTGAGAATATTATTTCAGCATCATAGACTATAATTACTGTATAATGACCAAATCCTATGGATCTTACTCAGGGCAAATCATTAGCCTAAGGAAAGACAAGAATGTAAGAAACATTCCACCACCCTGGGACAACTTTTCTTCTTCAGGATGAGACCATAGCTAATCTGCAAAGGCAGAGACATTGTTTTAGAAGACAAGCATGGTATTTGGAAAACTAGATACCAAGTTATCCAGATGGAAAAATAGTTTATTCAGCCACAGACCATCACACTTCTACATAGCAATCTGCTTGTTCCTTCTTCAAGCCTACTTATTGCAAGAGTAAATGTTCAAAGCTCTTCCTTTTTGCTTATAGTAGTTGCTGCTGATCTGGATGCTGTTAATTACTACAGACAGCCATTTAGCTATTTGCTGGCCTTCTTCACTTTATTTCCTCATCTTTTTAACTATTTGTTAATTATGTGAAAACATTTCAGTCACAGAGCCTGAGTAAAAAAAAAGAGATAGATAGACAGACAAACAGACAGATAGATAACCCCACAGTCTATTGTAAAAAAGACTAGAATAATATCTGAACTATTCCATTACTATAGAACTATTTAGCCTCCATATGTAAGTGTATTTTTTCACTTATTATTTATCCTTTAATTTAAGACAGCTACATATACCAGTTAAGCCAAGCTTCAATTCTACACATAACCATATAAATCAGTCCTAAGAGCTGGTTAGCTTTGTATTTTGCATTTGGCAAGCAGCAACAGTTAGTACTGAAGGAAGCCCGTAAAACAAGGACAAGAAAAATTCCAGCCATAGCCAATTTGGAATGCAGGGGTTTCCCGATGCAAGTCTTGTGTCTCATAGGCTTTTATATATTTTTATTCCACTAAATTGTCAGCATACTTCTTTAAAATTTTTATATAAAGAATTTTTATTTTTCTATGAAACTTCCATAATTTTTTTTTACCACAGCTTCTTGACAGGAGCTGTTCCATATTTTAACTACGTGTTGTCTAAATAATGGCCTATTTTTTGCTTGTTTTTAACCTGACACCTACTTGACACTTAGTTCTGTACTACAGTAGATAGTGTATGATCGTTAGCTATTCAGTCTCTTCATCCTATTTCTGGCTTCAGAGACCTCTCCAAGGTTTTTTCTAATTAAAAAGAATAATAATAATTAAAGAAAAGTTTCCAATATAATGGAAATAATTCCAGAAAAAAGACCCCAAGTACTTAAAGTGACTAAAAGTCATGGTATTGATGAAACCCATCTAAATTGTTCTCTCCTACTCAAATACTTTTCTTTCAGCCTTTCTTTGCATTTTTTGACTTGGTGACATTTTGATGAAGTAACTAGAATGAGACTAATTGCTGTTGTTTGTATTATGTTAAGCTGGAACTTCAGCAAAAATGGTTCTGTTGGAGTATTGTGCAGTTATATGCACTTTTTGCCTCTTCTCTTGCAAAAGACTGTTCTTGGAATTTTAATAACCAGAAGAGATTAGAGAATAATTTTTCTATTATAGATTAGACATCCATATTAACAGATTGTCCTTCATGCCATGCTAGTGCCCAAGATTGCCACTAAATACTACAAACCAGTGTAATCTGCTATCAAAAATAGCTCCTGCAGCTGCACAGATTTATCTTGGAGGTCTCTCATTCTAATCCAGTGCTTGTAAGAATTGATGATGCCTCAGACAGCCTGGTAGAGCTGCAGGCTATTACAGTGCAAATGTAAGAGTTGCTCTGAGGTTACAGAAATATGGCTGTTCCCTGTACCAAACATCAGTTGCAATTGCATTATATTTTAAGTATGGGATAATTTTTCTGACTACCAGAGTAGGTCTGCAGAATTTCCTATGTGTGAATAATCAGACATTCTCTTGCTTTGGGGTATTTCCTTGAACAGAATTTATCTTTTTATCAACAACTCAAAGACTTACTTTATAGGTCTTTGACTTTTAAGAATGCAGATACAATATTCTTCTTCATGCACAGATTCAAATCTTGGGAATATAACGAACTGAATGAGTCACTTAAAAACTTAATAATATTAATATGGTTAACTGCTAAGGTTCAGTGCTGCTTTTCTGAAGAGTGCTGTTTAGCATAAGGACTGTTTTATATTTGTCTTGTACTCCATGTTTAGACAGTCATTAATCCGTGCAGTTTCACTGCTGGGCACAAAGGTCTGACGCCCTTTCTGCAGAAAGAATAGGTTAAGACAGACAGCTAACAGAAAATTTGTTCATGGGGATACATTCAGCAAGATATTCATCCAAATAGTCTGCACTGACATTTAGGCAAAATATGAAGCTTGGATTCAGAAAATTAAGGTTGTTCTTGAGTCACTAAATTTTGCCCTCATAACCTTCTTTCAGCAGATTTCAATAACAGGGTTCTGAATGAGCTCCAGTAAGGATGGGAATACAACTGCATATGTCTGTGGCAGTCCAGTGTAATTAAGACTTCCCACATGTTCTAACTAAAACTGTATTTGAGGCTCAGTGGGGAATTACACATCTATACTCTATATACCATATTTTTCTATACGGGAAAACACAAAAGAGTTGTTGCCATTCAAATTTTTCATCACAGATCAGTTGTCTGCATGTAACCACTTAAAGCCCACTGTTGACAAATACTTCAGCTGCAACCAATGAGCAAAATTTGAGATCCTTATTTAAACAAACCTTGATGTAGATAACATCTTCTTGAACTAAATGGGAAGCTTGGATTTTTGACTGTGAAACTGCAAAGAAAATCAGACCTGTTTTTTACTGTAAGAAATCCCCTGAACTCTCAAAAATGAAACCTGTGATACTTGTGAAATATACGAAAGCATATAGGTGAAACTCCTCATTCTATTAGGTGTTTGGAATGGATCTGCTTTTCTCATGCTTTGCTGTGCCATAGAACAAATCAACCTTCTTATGTAAGGAAACAGCCTTAAGAGATTTATAATTTGGAATGGCCTTAAAGAGGCATTGCATGTTTAACTCCTTGTCTGCAAGCTTTAAGCTCTCCACCAAGGAGCATAAGCTTACTTTTCCAGTAGAGGTCTGTTTACCTTTACTGTGTGCTTAGTTTTCATCCATGTCCACTCACCTTTTCATTGAATAGGTTATAGATGATATTTCTGAACTTAAGTTTGCTGTAATAACAACCTTGATTTTTTTCCTCTATTCAATTCACATGCCCATAGGTTTCCTTTCACCCCCATTACACCGCAGAAACAAGCTTCAGTATGCTCCCTGCTACCCAACCCCTACTTTACCTATTACCTACGGCAGAGATCAAAACACTGATCTTTGGCTCCACCTTGTGATCTCCCTGTCGAGACAAGAAAAATTAAATTGGGGAATCCTCGATAGTGATTCCAGCACTTATTCTGATGTGTCTGCCTATATAGGAAATAAAAAAAACACCCAGTGAAATAGATTCACTAGGTCAAAATACTGACTTTAGAAGGAGCAATAGGGCTGGAAAGTGTAACTTAACAAAACTAGGTCACTCAAAAGTGTGAAATAATTTAAGAGAACAAAACAAAAAGTGTTGCAAGAAAGTTGGTGGGCAATCAGAGGGTTATAATCTGAGTTTAAAATGTCATTTTTGTAAAGCGCCAATGCTAGAATGCATGAAATAGGACACAAAGTTACTTTCTTGTCAAATACAGTGACAAAGAGAACTAGTGAAAAGTGTACCCAGAATTTTGTGTTGCTGCAGGAAGGGAACCTCAATCCATCCCACTCCTACTAGTTTCATGCCAGTGCTAGCAAGGGATGCCCAGTGCCTGGAGGGGTATCACAGGTCAGCAAGAGAGCCTCTGAAGAGCAGCACAAAGGAATTCCAGCCACTCCAGCCAGTAAGTCAGCTTCATAGCGGGCGCAACTTAAATGCCTCTATGCAAACACACATAGCATTGAGAAGAAACAAGAGCAGTTGGAGACGTGTGCACACCTGCAGAGCTTACAATCTTACTGGCATCATGGAGACATGGTGGGATGGTTCCTATGACTGGAGTGTTAGAATAAAAGGTTACAGGCTCTTCAGGTGGGGAAGATAAGGACGGGGTTGTCACCTTCTATGTCAATGACAAGCTGAGTGAATGAAACTCTGTCTGGGAATGGATGAGGGAGTCGACTGAGAGCTTATGGGTCAGGATTAAAGGAAAGGCACGGACAGATGACATTATAATGGGTGTGAGGCACAGGCCACCTGATCTGGAAGACTGAGTGGATAAGGCCCTCTATAGACAGATAGAAATGGCCTTGTTCACAAGCCCTGGCCCTCATGGGGGACTTCAGCCACCCCAATGTATGTTGGAAGGTACAGAAAAATTGTATGAATATTGCATGCAGCTCTGGTGCTTCCAACATAAGAATGTCATGGACCTGTTTGAGCATGTCCAGAGGAGGGCCACGAACGGGCTCAAAGGGCTGGAACACCTCTCCTATGAAGAGAGGCTTAGAGAGCGAGGGTCGTTCAACCTGAAGAAGAGAAAGCTCTGGGGAGACCTTAGAGCAGCCTACCAGTACCTAAAGGGGGGCTACAAGAAATCTGGAGAGGGACTCTTTATAAGGGCATGTAGTGACAGGACAAGGAGGAATGGCTTTAAACTGAAAGAGCAGAGATTTAGATTAGATACTAGGAAGTTCTTTCCTGTGAGGGCTGTGAGGCACTGGCACAGGTTGAATGGGGCTTTGAGCAACCTGGTCTAGTGGAAGGTGTCCCCACCCACAGCAGGGGGGTTGGATGATCTTTAAGCTTCCTTGCAACCTGAACCATTCTATGATTCTATGAATTTACTGCATAACATGGCAATATTTCTTTTTTTTTTTTTTGTCTGAATATTTGTCCTTCACATTTCCATGAAAACAACTCTGATATCAGAACTGACTGCACAGGTAGCTGTTGGTGTCTAGCAGGACAATAAAAATGAAGTCAAGCATTAATGTTCGTTAGTTTCTGCTTTGTGGGTACACAGTATGACCAAAAAGATTTTGAAATCATTTGCATTGTTAAAGCTTGAGTGAGTACCAGTGCATAAAGCTGATAGCATAAACTGGGCCGTTGGAAAGTACTTCACATTCATATTTCAGAACAGTTACTGCCATCGTTAAGGTACAGAACTGTGGAAGAAAATCTCCTCAGCAGACAAAAGGTCAGACTATAAAACTTTTGCTTGCCATTTTCCAGAAGAAATTTGTCTTGTTAATTCATGAAATGTAAAAAGAATGGCTGTTTTCATATTGAGTTTCTGTGGGCAACATTGCATGTCTGAATTTTTAGACTTGAGTTATTATTATTTATTTATGAATAATATTATTCTTTATTTATATAATTATTACTTCATGCTGATAGACTATAGAGCTAAAGATATTTTAAATCTGTCAATCTCCAATCAACATACTGCATATGAAAAATGTTACTTATTGGATAGTTTATATATTTGCATTACTGTAATAATTAAGAGAAAATCCATGTACTGAAATAGAGAATGTAGCTCACATTAGCCATGTGAACATATTCATTGTGCTTGATACCACAATTATACATGGATAGGAATGTAGAGGGGTCTGATCAATATTTTTAGTTTTGCCAGTTCCACTATCATCTCATATGCAATGACTAATTTACAGTCAAATCATGTTAGTGCCCAGAGAAGTTTAAAATGAATGGTAAAATATTGCTGGATTTGTAATACATAGACAAAATGTTGCTAATATTGTCAGAACATATTGTGTTATAAAATAAAGTGATGTATTTCCTTGTGCTAGAAGTTTCTTAAAAGTGAGAAAAAGTAATATGGAAGGAAAAAAGAGAAACTGAATTACAGTTATTTCTAAAAAATCATATTTTGAGCTTCAAAAACATAGACAAACATGGGGCTACCAAACAAATTTTAAAGTAAAATTATTATAGTATGTCTTATAATTAGAAGATGAGGGTATGTACTTTGTCAACAATTATCTCTTCTTTATTGTAGATGAAAGTGTTCATTATTTTGGGATTTTCAGCAGCTATAGCCTTCACAGCTGTTTTCTTTTCTTTCCTTCAGATAGGCAAAGATACCCTCTTTGGTAAGTACCAGAAAAAATGCATGTTATTTTCTTTTGTTGACGATTGCTGTTAAGCTGAAAATACAGTGGCACTGCAGTTAGTTTAGCATTGGCAGTTTAGCTTAATCTCTTTTTATGTGCAAAGTGCACTATCTATCTGACTTCTGTGAGAATTATTCCATGGGTGTTTTCTTTTAAAATGCAGCTTCATAAATTCACAAAGGAAAAATTTGTATATACAATGTATCTCAATTATGTATTCTTTGACTAGGAGTGATTTTACTTTCTTAGCGACATTCACATCAGGTGACATGTTTACAAGCATGACTGCTGGATTTCTTTCCCCCAGCTGCCAATCACTACATTCAGTCATCCTGGGCTAGACTCCTTTGTTATAGGATGTCCCACCTGGCACCCTGCTGCCAGCCCGCGAGGCACATTTCCTGTGGGTCCTTTGCTGGCACCCTGCAGATACCAGGGAGAGTTTAGAGCATCTCAGATTGCAGTAATGCCTATGTTCAAACAATGTACTCTTGACATTTTAAACATGAGAGCTATTTTATTTGTATCCGTTCTATCTAAATTAGTTAGATCTAGTAGGCTAAAGATATATGAGTTACCAGATTGAATTTTAAGAGAATCCTTCAGAGACCAATTTTACATTAAAGTAAGGGAGAGATGATGAAGAATCAGGATTTCAGCCCTTAACTTCTCTTAAATTATATAGCTGGATATGATTCATAAGGGATGGTGATACGTTTCCTTAGGAAAGTTTTCACCTGAAGTTAGTGCACAATTCAAATAAAATAAATTTATATTGTAAAATAAACAAGCAAACAAACAAACAAAAAAAGCAATCCCCAAGCACTTTCTTCCAATGGGAAATCTTTTTTGGACCATCACTGTGAAACAGGGAATCATATTTTTCCATAGCGGATTCTCTAGTTAGAGCTTCCACATTAATTGTTTGGAAAGACATGGTCTAAAATGAAGTTATATAGTATGTTAGTTAAAACAAAATGAATATATATGGACTAAATAGAATGGACTAAATAGAATGGACTAAATAAACAGAAGGGATGGACTGCATGGAATTTTTTTTTTATAGTAAGTGTCTTTTGGTCTGATGGGAACAATACAAGGTAATGTTTATGTTTATTACTGTAAGAACCCCATTTTTGAGACATTGCGTTGGTACCAAAATCATACTTCTCAGCAGAAAAGGAAAGAGACAATGGAATTCAAGTACAGCAGGTAGATCTTCTCTGTTATATCAGAGTCTGAATCAATACCACATGATGAACAGTACTTTGAGCATAACATATTTCTTGGATTTAAACCTCCTAAAATTATTAAAAATAATTGAATATTAATTTCTAAAAAAATTAGCTGTTGTATGGCCTACAAGGATCAGTATTGGTTTTTAACATAGTCTCAAAAAGAAGTTTTCAGATGTAACAGAAATCTGAATTATAACATTAAACAAATCGCCTGAATATTTTATCACACATAGGTGAAAAAGAGAAATAACTATTGCTATACTTAGATGATGAAAAGATCTTTAGTAGAGTGGACTAGAGTTTTGCCTACAAAAGATCACTCCTCATCACACATTATTGTCCCTTGAGCTGAGAGACCTATTCAAAAAATAGATCATAGGAGTAGCACAACAAGCACTACAGTAAAATATGTCACCTAAAATTGCACTGTATATAAATGATGAGCAATTACGCATAAATGATTGTTAGCAATCTATTATTATTTATGAGTCATTGTCTAAGAAAAAAATGGGTGATCCCACAAAGTACAGAAATAAACTGTTGGGCTTTAAATATGACTGATTCATTTAATATAAAGCTAGATGTACACAAAAGAGGAATGATCTGTGTTCCATGATAGGACCATGCAAAATAGCACAGCTGAACTATTATTAGGTTCACATGTATCTTTCCGTCAAGCATATGTGGAGAAATGAGAATAAGGCGAATGCCTTGGTCAGGTCCCAGAAGGTTTTGAAGTCTGTTAATTATACCTGAAGATTGACTTGAATTCTTCATGTGGCTCAGGCCAGCTCATATTACCTGTGAGGGACGCTCAGATTTGTGCTATCAATCCAAGGACAGTTTAATGAAAAATATATCTGAAACCTAACAATCATAATTGCATATACAAAACACAACATGTTTCAGCTAAGCCTGTTATGTTTGGTACTACTTAACATGTGCACAGCTGGATTTATATTGGAAGAAACAGAAAAAAAGTCTAATTTTTCAAGACAAATAAATTAGGGAAGAATTGTTTTACTACCCATACCTAATCTTTCAGAAAGGTTGGAAGCCACAACATTAGTTTCATGGCCACTAAAATATGGAGATCATTTTAAAAGGGAAAAATTACAAGTATCTTAATATTACAAACCTGTATATGTTTTAAATGTAAATTACTGAATAACATATTACTCTTTCTTTTATTTTTTTCCCCTACTGAGAAGAAACTGAAGATAACTGCATTACTGAGGCTATCCAGAAGGGCTTTAGTCTAGTGGATTATGCTTCACATTATGCACTGAAAAGGTAAAGAAAAAAAACTAGTGAAGGATTTATTCAGCAAAAAGCTTTCATACCAGAGAAGTCTGAGATCAGTCTGCTTCTTTGAGAAAACATATAAAGATAGATTATGCTTATTATCACCTGAAACAATTTAACCTTGTGTGTTATCACGACATAAATTGCTCTCTTAAAATTTGAGAAAAATAAGAAACATGAAAATAAACAGGAATGTTTTTCTGATCTAAGCAGCACACCACATTCCATTAATGTGGCTCAAGAAACTGTAATTTTATGAACATTATGTGGTTTTGAACATTAATGATATTTTTTCTAGTGCAGAGTGAAATGGGAACAATTCCTATGGCATGTGTCAAACCCCTATTGCCTTAAATGAGACTGTTAAAGTGAGTTTCACATTTCTCTTTCCATCTAAACCAGATGTAATGAAAGGATAAAGGAAAAGAAATAAAACATTTATCTTGAACTGTGGGTAGTGAACAACTTAAGGAAAGCTCCCTTGTGACTGAGTTATGCCATGAGAATTATCTCCTTATAGGAATGAAAATGCCACAAGATGACTAGCCAGGAGTCTAAAATATTTAACCATTCAACCTCAGGGATGTCTGCAACCTGTGTCCATGTCTGGAAATGGAATAGACTGGAACGTTTTTTTCTAAGCTGTAAGAGTCTGTTTAGAACTTGGGACTTTCAGCTAAAAAGGAAGTTCTCCCTGATGCTCTTTTCTCAAGGATCCTCTGCCAGTGAAAAGGCAGTGCTAAGACAACCCATGCTGAGTAAAAAATAAATCTTGTAGTGAATCACAGAGAGGTTGAGAGAGATCTGGAAGTCATCTAGGCCAGTACTATTCTCAGAACAGGGTCAGCTAGAGCAGACTGCTCAGCGCACTGTCCATTTGGGCTTTGAGTATCTCCAAAGATGGAGACTCCACAACCTTTCTGGGCAGCCTGTTGCAATATCGGACTACCCTCACAGTAAAAAGGATTTTTCATATGTTTATTGTTTAAGTTTATGTTACAGAAGTTATCTCATCAAACCTGAGCTCCTTAACGTTAGAGGTAAGGCCAGGCTGTAGACTAACATATATAGCCATGTGACTGTCTAATGAAGCCCTACTAAACTAACGGCTGAAACTCCATATATAACTAGTCAGTGCAAGGCAGGTGCTTAGACAGCCTCTGACAGAAGACGTCTCTATCATGAACTGCACTTGCTTGACTCCTAAGGGCTGAAGCATTTGTGAATCTACCTGCAATGACTGAGATTGTATTTGATATTAAATGTTACATGAAAGCAAAGCCTACTAGCTTCAATGTGTCTGTAGTGGGAGTCCTGTATTATCCTGCATAAAGTCTTCCCAGCTACTTTGTGCTGCCAGCTCTGTCCATCCCAACAGTTTGTCTCATCCTAAGGTTTCTCACAATCTTAGCCCTGTGTGTATGCCACATGGAAGGGCACTTTCCCTTTCTTTCCAGAATTTTCCTTGCAGAACAAGGTCACAAAGTAGTCGTCTTCTCTGCTTTCCCAGCATACTCCTCAATCAAAATATATCTTAAGCTCAGAACATATCCAACATATCAAAATATAGCTATGGTCAAGTTCTAAAATGTTATATATTTAAAAAAACTTATGTTTTTTTTTTTAATCTCAATTATAGAAATATCCAAGGAAGGGGAATATCAGCTCCTGCCTTGATGCTGGCTTTCTCAAAATTTCCTGAACAAGAGAGTCAAGATATTTCCCAAGCAGCTGAGCGAATGGAAATGTCAATTCAAATGCTGAAACAAAAGGTTTGCCAGAAGCACAAACGCTCATTGCATCCAATTGGTAAATATAGTATACTGACATTGGCAAAACCTCCTGTTGATTTTCTGAATATTGTCTTTTAAAGTTTGGTTAGATTCACTTTTATTTTACCGTTGGCAGGAGTACATATCTTGTCTGCACCCTGGGGCCAGGATGCCCTCCCTTTTATTCTTGAAAGCACCTCACATAATCAGTAGTTCACATTTTTCTTTGCTGGAGAGTGGGCTGTGTTCCTATAGTTGAGGAGAGCAGCACTATGCTATTGGCATCCTGTGAACTCATAATTGTATGTTTGTATCGCCTATAAACCAGCTTTCATATCTGCAGTGTTGCAAGCTTCTTGTTTTCAGTGAAATATCTATCATCTTCCCCAGCACTTTGGGTTTAGTGCATCTGGGGCCTAGTGTCTACTAATAAAATAATATGATTTCTATCCATCTATAACATTTTCAAATAGACTTCCTCTGGACATTGATGGCCTTATTAATATCCCTCTTTCAGGAAAATACTTTCTTATTTCCAAAACTTATTTTATAATGCATTGCTGTTACACATTTATTTCCATTTTGTTTCTATTTTAAATATTGGGGTATTCTGTTAGATGGAGAAAGCAGGAGAGGTAGTCCAAAAAATTCAATGATGTATAATCGTCTAAGTAAAGTAAAATTCTTCTTGCTGTTAATTAGAGATTAATTTCAAGGTGCCTGTTTAGTGTCTGGAAGGCTCAAAAATTCAGAAGCACTGAGCTGGTTTTCCATAATTTAATTCTGTCATTTACAGCAGCATGAACTGTAGAATTATAATGTGTATTCTCTGTCTTAGTGTTATAACATGACATTATTTTTCAAGATATGGAATTGCTAGAGTGCTGTAGACAAACGTAAAGGTCTACAGTTATTTACCTTGCAGAAACATCTGGCTTACTAAACTAATGGGTCACCTGTAGAACTAAAAGTGTATCTATATGTGTGTGTGCATATATTTATATATACACAGACATTCACAGAGATACAATTATTTCCCTTCTGATGCAGTTTCAAAACAAAGCAGTTCATTTCACAAGTGGGTGGGCAGAACAGGTAAGTGGTAGGACTAGGTGACCAGTGGGGAGACAAGGGCAAGGCTTAGATACTTTACCATTTTCTTTCAACATGTGATGTTTACAGTCCTTTTGAATGGCAAAAAATCTCTGAGTTCAGGAAGGTTGTTGCTCCTCTTTCATCTGTACTTCTACCTGCATCTGGCCATACATGCATTCACATGCATGCATGGGCAAGGGAGTGTGCCAGCTCTCTGAAGCTTACACAACATTGTGACTTTGTCCCTTGTCAACAGAATGCTTACTGGGATCATATTAAAAAGATATTAATAACATGCTGTCTACTGATATACAGGTCTGATTTTGCCTAGCTTCCACATTCTAGCTAATAATTCTGAGCCTCTTCCACTCCACACCTGATTATATAGTTAGTTGCAGAGTCTTTAATTATCTGAACCTTTGCAGTTCCACATTCTTCCTCCTTGGTATGTGTTTCTGTTCTTGAATGGCATTTTTTACACCTCTGTTGTAAGCACAGGGACCAGTCAAGTGATGTGTCTACAATGCAGGGAAAGAAGGAAGCAGAGGGCAGGTTAAAGGAGGAGAAAAAGGAGCAGGTTAGCTATGGCTGGACTACTTTCTTCTTATTCTGCATGCATCAGATAATAAAAACAGCTTTCTCTTTTCGCCTTCTGTCTCCTCTAAGTCCCCAAGACTGCTTCCGGCAACACTTCTCAAAGTCCTCTTTCCTAGGAAGAAGAGAGGGGATGCTGTAGTAGTATCTGACAATGATGCCTTTTCTCCTATAGCAGCTATATAGCAGTAGAGCAAATCACTTGTTTGATTTCTTGCTTTCAGATCTTTTATCAGCTGATCTACTCAGTACAATTGCTAATATTTCTGGATGTCTGCCTTATATGTTGCCACCAAAATGTCCAAACAATTGCGTGGCTAATAAATACCGACTCATCACTGGTGCCTGCAATAATAGGTATGTAATATAAGAACTGGGCCCTGCAAACTTCTTTCTTATTATTTAAACTCAAGAAGCTATGTTTACTTTTTCCTAGAAAAACTGGGCAGGGAGGGTAACCTCCATCAGCTACGTTTGGCATCAATACATCTCTAAATGAGGTACTTCTGAAATCTCCCAGAGAAAGAACCTCTTCATCTAAACTTCGGTACACTAACTTTTGCAGATAGGCTCTTCCTATAATAGCTTCCAGTATTACGTAAGGAACTTTAAATTTAGGGAGGACTGTTTCTATACAGTCTTTTTCTATACAAATTAAACAGGCTGAATACTAACC